>JAFEMH010005819.1:0-147759 GCA_022495995.1 Adenophora triphylla var. japonica | reverse complement strand
ATGTGAGCGGCAGGAGGACTTGATGAGGGGGGACTAGCGTGTCAGCTAGGCGATGAAGAAGAAGAGGAAGAATCGGAGGCCTAGGAGGTCTCTAGAGTGGAATTAGGAACAAAACAAACAAGCAGAGACAAATTTTATGCACGCTTTGTTTATTTTTTGCTTTATTTGCCCAGGCGGCGATGAGGGCGGATACATTGTTTGGCAGTAATGCTTTAATGCTTTTTAAATTTGCATATTATCGAACCTCTGGGCAGTTTTTTGCTTGGAATTGGTTTGGCTGAAAGCTGGGCCAAAATGATACTATAATGATATATAAATGCTTGAATGGCTTGGACATGTTTTTAAATATAGGGTGTCTTGGTTGAGAAAGTGGAGTGAAAACTCTCTTGAATGGCAACAACTTTGGTTGTCTGCAGATTTTTCCCTGCGAGATGGCAAATGAGGCCGATGCGGTTTGGTCCTGAGGGCAAATGAAGCCGTGCGGCTCACAGTATCTGTACGAACTGGATTTATTTTACGAATAAAAGCAAGGCTTGGCCATTTCATTTCATTTTCACTCTAGACTTGTCCCAATTGTTCCCCGAGCACATTTTGGACTTAAAGACACCATCTTTGGTCATTTTGCAATGGGCTTGAAGCCGTCGGATTGCAAAGGGGAAGCGAGACCGTTTTACTCCGATCTTCAATCTTGGGTGAAGCACAACTTCCAATTTCACAAGGGAGCTGCTTGATTCTTCCTTCAAGATCAAGTCTTTATGGCATTTGAGGATCTCCGCCCGATTGGGACCTTTTGAGAGCGGCGGCAAGGTTTTGGGACGTCAGGAACACGTTTCTTGCTTTTCTTACAACGAGATTGTCCCAACGCATGAAGACTTCCGAGCCTTGATTGGGGGTCCGAGATTGAGGCTATATCTATTCCGTTGATCGGAGACAGTGCCGGTGGCGGTAAAGCTTGCATCTTTTACGATTTTTCTTTGGAAGAGGCGAGGGGACATGATGCCCCTTGAGACAGGATTGACCTTTCTGATATCCCGGGCAGGTTTGGGTCTCACGGCTATGGCTGCGACCACGGTGGCTATGGATGCCTTCATTCTCTGCATATTTTACGCTTTGTTCACTCGAGTCCGTGGGGATCTGTCATGGTGGTCTCTTGGACATGGTCGAAGAAGCTGCGGGGCTGGGAAGGATATTGTCCCATTGGTTTTGGGTGAGACCCTTCATGGCATTGATAGGATGGCTAGGGAGACCATTTCATGAGGTGCAGGAGTCCAGTTTGTGCGACTTTATGGCTGCGGGGAGAGGCTCGGGGCTTTGCCGGGGCTTTGCCGACTCGGTGCCCTTGGGTGATTTCTCGGAGAGGTGCGCAGAGGCAACGGGACCGGGAGTAGGCTGGGAGGCGACGATGGCTAGGCTATCCACTTCGGACATCAGTTGGTGGATACCTCCGGAGGATTGCAAGGACCAAGAGGATATTTCGGGAGTCTTATGCTTTGTGAGGGTTCCGGGGGTTCTGCTGGTCGTCCTTCTACATTCCTGCTTGGTATCCAGGCGGTTCGGGGCATTACGGGAGCCATTGAGCGATTGGGAGGACATCCGGACCATGGAGGTGATGCCATTGGATATGAGAGATCCGGCCGGCTTCTTATTTTCTCGAGGGCTTGGACATATCTTGCTTTCCCACCCGGGGCTATCTTCGGGAGCGGGGAAGAGCACCATCTTGACCACTTTGTCTACTTGGGTGAGTACGAGAGGGAAATGGGAGCGACTCGAGGTCATTGGGGGAGAGACGTCGAGGCTTTATTGAGCGGCGTGACTCGAGTAGGACTACTGAGGGAGGCGAGGCTAAGGCGAGTCGCCATAACCAGTCGGGTGACACGATCGGGGATATGGAGGCTCGATACAAGAGATTGTCAGAGGTCGCTCCTTTGGCTGAGACTCAGAGGGAGGAAGTGCGGACTCGTGCTCGTGTAGAGAGGGCACTTATTGACACGGGTTTGGTAGAGGCTCCGGTGAGGATCTGGGAGATCGGGATGAGGGATACCGAGCCTTATAGAGAAGAAGAGAAAGAAAACTCGACGGGGTCGAGGTAAAGGGAAGAAGACCAAAGAAGACTCGGCGAATGACGGCCAGCGAGATCTTTTCTTAGGATTCCACTTATTGCCATTTTGCAAACACATTAGTTTATTTAGGCATTTTTGTATTTTAGATCTTTGTAGCGGAGTTAGCGAGTCAAGAGTAGACCGTGCTTGAACTCATCAAGAAATTTTTAACTTGTAATGAACAAGAAATATTATCTTAGAAATTAATCAAGACACATTTTATGGAAATTCAAATGTCTTATTGATTGGGACCCGTTTTATGAAAACTGAAGTACCCTTTATTTATTTTTTTTAGGACGCACTTCATGGAAGCTTGATTGCCCTTTTTATTGTTTAGACCGAACCATATATGGCTGCCTACGTTCCCCTTTTACAAGAAAGACTAAGGGGCTCGAGGTCTTCGTAGTTCATTACGGTGAACTATTTTTTTATGTGCGGCCACTGTTTTTGCCTAGACCGCCCTTTTTGGGGTTTTCGGCCCTAGTGGGCATTACTCTTTTTGCACTAAGATTTTTTTTTCTTTTTTTTTATATGTGCAACCTGTCTTTTGCCTAAACCGCCCTTTTTGGGGTTTTCGGCCTAGCTTTGGGTATTACTCTTTTTGCACCTTTTTTTTTTTTTTATATATTTTTTTTTAGACATAGTATCTTTTGAGCTTATCACCGTTATTTGGGTGGACAAAGGGATTGCCGTCCAGGTGCAAGCTTCATGGCTCCTCCCAGATAGTATCTTACGCACCACATAAGGGCCGATCCAAACGGGTTCCCATTTTCCCGGGGTTGTCTACGGTAGGGGCTTCACTTTCAACACTAAGTCACCCTCTTTGATGTCTCACGGCCTTAACCTTTTTGTCAAACGCTGCGGCCATTCGCCTCTGGTAGGCTCGGGTGTGTTCCATGGCTTTTAGCCTTCTCTCATCAAGCGGGGCCAACTCATCATCATGCCTGCGTAACCATTCTACTTCATTGACCTTTGTTTTCCGGGAGGACCCTTAATGACGGGATTTCCAACTCCACTTGGTAACCTTTGCTTCCATCCGTAGGTTAGGGCAAAAGGAGTTTCTCCTGTGTGTTCGACAGACGTTACGTAGCCCCGAGTGCCAAGTGCGGCTTTTCGGGCCAATCGCGACCACGGGTGGCCATTTTCCGGATGATCCGTTCGAGCGTCTTATTAGCGGCTTCCACGGCTCCATTAGTACGAGGTGCATGCGGAGACGACTTGTGGCGAGTGATTACGAATTCGCGGCAACCTATCGCAGTCCCCTTCAAAGTGCGACCCATTATCGGAAATGATCTCGTTGGGCACCCCATATACGCACATTATGTTTTCTTTGATGAATTGGGCCACTTTCTTGGAAGTGAGGACCTTGTAGGACTTGGCCTCTACCCACTTGGTGAAGTAGTCGATGGCTACTAGCACAAATTCATGCCCATTGCTTCTAGGGGGCTATTTTCCCTATCACGTCAATACCCCGAGTTGCAAACGGCGAGGAGTCGTCATGCGGTACAGGTCGTGAGGCGGGAGATGGTTGAGGGTTGGCAAACACGGCAGCACTTGTCGCATGCTCGGACGTCTTTGGACACGATCTGTTTCCATGGAAATCCGGTAGTAACCCATTACGAGGATCACTTGCATCGGGGCTACTGGCATTCATATGAGGACCGCGGGGACCATTGTGGACTTCAGTCATCAACTCTTTGGCCCTTTCTTGAGTGACGCACAAGAGGAGTGGTCCTTGGTATCGCTTCTTGTACGGGTTGCCTCCTAGAATGACATAATGGGAGGCCAACCTTTTCAAGGCTTGCAAGCTCTTGGCTCGACACCTTCTTTTGGTCTACCTTCTTCGTCTCACGAAAGTGACTCTCCATCTTTGAGGAGGCTGGTAAATTTGATTGTACCGGGGTTCCTTTATAGGCTCGGGTCCCGGGTCTACTTCACACACGAAAGGTGGGGCTTCTCTTCTACCCACTCGGAAGGGTTTTATGGCTTTTCCCTCGGGGATCTCTACCCGATGAGGCTAGAGTAGCTAGGGCATCTGCGAAGTCTGTTCTTTTCCCTTGGCAAGTAGTGGAAGGTCACTTCTACGAGCTGTCCGATCAACTCCTCCATATGGGCATGATACCGGCTGCAGATTAGGGTCCACGAGTCTTCCATTTGTTGGAAACATGGTTGATGATCGGTGAGTCTCAAGTAAACTTCGAGCTCCTTGACATTCCTTTCTAAGGCGGCTTCCAAACCAGCAATGCGGAGGCTTCGTACTCGGCAACATTGTTCGTGGCGGGGAAGTTCAACTTGAGGGCTATGGGTGTATGCTCGTCTTTCGGATCGACCGGTAGCATCCGATCACGTTTCCTCTTTTGTTAGCGGCTCCGTCAAAGAATAATTGCCATCGGTTTCGGGCTCATTGCAAAGATCCCTTCATGCAGGAATTGGGGTTCGGGCCCTCTGTCTTCGTGCGGGGAAGTTCGCCGGGTGGTCGACAACGCTTGACCCTTGATGGCCTTTACGGTCACATAGTTGATGTCGTACTGCTAAGAAGAAGGACCACTTTGCTAGATGCATCGAGAGGGAAGGCTTATCAAAGATATACTTGATGGGGTCCATTTTTGAGACCAAATTCACGGGGTGGGCTTGCATATAATGCTTCAACTTGCCGACTACCCGGACCAATCTGCACGAGTCTTTTCACATGCTTGAGTAATTGAGCTCACTTCCCTGCGGCTTAGGTGACAAAGTAAATGGCATTTTCTGCGAGAGTCTTTCTTTTCTGAGCAAGCATAGCCCCAAGCTGCCGTATCGGTGACGGTGAGATAGAGCGAAGAGGTTTTACGTCTATGTGGGGGCATAGCTTGGAGGATGTACCAAGTATGCCTTAATACGGTCAAAAGCATCCTGGCATTCTTCGGTCCATTACGTGTCTATGTTCTTCTTCATAAGCTTGAAGATGGGCTCGCACATAGTGGTCAGTGATTGTGAAACGGGCGATGTCTTGCGGTTTTCCCATAAAGCTCTTGACTTACATGCGGGTTTGAGGTGGCCTCATATCCATAATGGCTTTGATCTTTTGGGGGTCAACTTCAATACCTCGCTCAGTGACCATATACCCAAGCACTTTTCCCCTTGTCACTCCGAAGGTGCATTTGGCGGGGTTTAATCTCATGGAATGTTGTCTCGGCCTCTCAAAGAACTTCCGCGAGGTCAACAAAGTCTTGCCCATCCTCGCCTTTGGAGTGAATTATCATGTCGTCTACGTAGACCTCAATCTCCTTGTGGATCATGTCATGAAAAAGCGCGGTCATTGCCCTTTGGTAAGTAGCGGGCGTTCTTAAGCCCAAATGGCATCAACTGTATAACGATAAGTTCCCCGCGGTGTGGTGAAGGCATCTTTTCTTGGTCTTCCTCGGCCATCTTGATGCGGTTGTAGCACAAGCCATCAACGAAGGATTTGACTTCGTAGTTGCGCGATGGAGTCCACCGGGATGTCTATGTTTGGCAAGGGTAATCGTCCTTGGGGCTGGCCTTGTTCGGATCTCGGAAATGCGGCGCACCTTCCCATTGGCCTTGGTGACGGTCACAATATTGGATAACCATGTCGGATATTCGATGACTACGATGAATCCTACCCGCGTAGCTTCTCAATTTCTTCTTTGACTGTAGAGACCATTACGGCTTGATCTTCCTCGGTTTACATTTCTTGCGGCTTAGCATACGGTGCTAGAGGGATTACGTGCTCTACTATCGAAGCTTGTCTAGCCCGGCATATCCTTGTATGACCATGCAAGCACGTCGACGTATTCTACGAGCGGATCGATCGGTCTGTCCCGTTCAACCCCCTGGAAGAAGTTTCCGATCTGTGTCTCTTTAGGTTCCTCGACGGTACCCAGTTCACACTTGTCAAAACCTCCTCGGCGGCTTGGGCCCGGTTTTCCTCTTTTACGAAACACCTTAAAGATTTCTTTAATGTATTGTTCATTTAGTGTGTTTGCATCTTGTTCAAATGATTCATTATTAGCTTGTTGTTAAGTTTTGAGTTAATTTATCATTTGTTAAGTTGGCAATAAGAGGATACTCGAAAGATCTGTCATTTCATTCAAAATAAGGGGAAAGATGACATCGATTACATTTTGATAGTCCTCGGGCGTGAGGCCTTCGGATGACTCGGAAGGGCATGGAATTCAAAGATTCTGACTCGGCGAATAGACGCTACTGACTCTGGACCCTACACTACTTATTGACTCGAGGGTGGCTTGACAAGGGTTGGACCGGGATCTCACTCCTTCTTGCTGTTGCCCTGGGGAGTAGCAATCTTGTCAGCGTTCTTCTTTTGGCTATGGATCATAATTGCCTTTGTTGACACCATTTCCATGGGGAATACCTGACTGATCTGGCGGAATCTCTTTTCTGAACTTAACTTTATCTGTCTGTACCTCTGGGGCAGTAGAACCAGTTGTGCTTTCGGCATCTGAGATACAGCTTTCTTCATCCCAAAAGTCTTCTGGCTGGTTCATTCTTCTTTCCACCTTTTCCCAAGCAGTGGGGGCGATCCTCGGGAGTAGTAAGAGTCATTACAATTACATTATGCTCATCATGGGTAATGAAGGGCTCTGAAGAAACTTTCATTAACATGGCTTGTTTCACTTCAAACTCGCAGTCTTCATAAGTGAGCCTTTCTTTTGTAATCTTGACCATGGTTACTGGTTCGATGTCATAGAAAAGAGGTCGAGCTCTGACAACATTAACAAAATCAGTTCCGACTATGGGCCCGGCTTGTCCTTCATGGCGGCGGCATTAATCAAATCTTTCCACTTTCCTTGCAATTCGGCATAAGGAACATTGAATTTGAGAATGTCTATGATCTCTGGATTTCCAAAGTTGTGCATTCGTCTCCCGAACTCGATCATGTTGACACGATTGTTAGCGCGGAAGAGGGTTCTTAACTACATTAGGACCCCGAGGTGGTTCCAGCTTGCCTTCTTCAATTAGGCGAGAGATTAGGAACTTCAGGTAGGTGCAATCATTGGGGTTATGCCCATGATATTTGTGAAAGCGGCAATGCTTGGTTTCATCCATTCTGACACTAGGGTTTTTGGGTTTCCGAGTTTTCCGAGGTCGATGAGTCCTTCGGCTACCAAACCGTCAAAGACCTTCTCTAGTGGCATTCCAAAATCTTCGTGGTATAGAAGCGAGGTCTCGGCTTTGCGGCTACTTGGCTTGAATTACGTCCCACTTTCTCATTACGGATGTAATTGACGGCGCCAACCGTTTCTTTTCCCTTTATAGTGACAGTAGGGCGTTTGACATTGGTGCTTTGTAGCGATAAGAGGCGGGCGATCTGTGGCGGGGCCATGATGAAGGCATTTTCAAACTTGGTACCCGCATTTACCATTGCCCGAAGAGTCGGGATAATAGTAATTACCAATTTGGACCCTTAGTTGAGGCTTTAAGCAAGATTGGAAGATCTCCATCTGCTCCTCTTCATTCGGTGGGGTCATCATTTCACTAAGCTTCCAATTCCATCTCTGTAAAATTCACTTCTGGCTCATACGGGCTGTAGAGTGCCTTGAAGGTCATTCCTGTTGGTTTCCCAATTCAAGTTGGCCTTATACTTCTCCGAAATGCTTCCTTAATTTGGTCCCAGGTGGCTCGGGCCTCTGGTTTTACATGCGGGAACCATCTAAGAGTGAACCCTTTAATGACAGCTGAAAATGGTCGGCCATTTGTTGATGTGTACAATCCTTGGCTCTCATGGCAAGAAGGTAGCTTTCAATATGAGTCAGGGGACAATCGGTGCCGTTGAACTTTTCAATTTACGGCATTCGGAATTTTGGAGGAAGAGGGACAATTTTGCTTGGGATCGGTAATCGATATCTTTGCCTTTTTGGCGTTCGATTCTCCGAACTTCTCTTGTATGGACTTAACTTGTTCCATCAACCAAGTCATGTTGGGGTCGGGGACGGTTTCGATTACGAAACAGGCTTGTCGGATTTGAGTGGCGGGGCTGTGGGTGGCACGGTGGTAGGCTGGTACTATGGCTTGGGGGTCTTTGGAAGTGAAGTAGGTGTAAACTTGGCACAGTCTGTGTTTCCACGAGGCGACCGGAGGCATAGGAATTAGGCTCGTAGTTGCGAAGTAGGAAAAAGGAGCCTCGTGGGATCCTATTGGCAAAGTTGGGGTGGAAGATCTGCGTGGCGGGCGGGAGTTGAAAAGGTCATTTGATTGATTACGAGGCTGGAAGTTGTGCAGGACGGCCCATCTTGGGGAGAGGAGCGAATCCCGTAGGGTAGTGCGGAGGCTGCATTACACGAATAGGCTGTGGCGTTTGTTCTCTGTTGGTAGGGAACAAAGGCTGGGTCTTATACGAGGAGGAGAGGGTGTCGGGACCACGATGGCTTGGGATCTTGGAAAAGGCTGAAAAGGGACAGTCTTTGGCAAAGGATCATATGTGGATGGAGGAGGGCCTTGGTTATAGGCTAGGGGAGTGAGATGGTTACTTACGGAGTTTCATCTTCTACCATAACCAAGGAACCATTAGGCTCTACCACTATCTGGACCCCGTGACGGCGTAGCGCATCAATGAGCATGGCCTGCTGTTCCTCATGGGCCTTACGACTGTTTTTCCAAGGCTAAGGCTAGCTCTTCTTCCCTAGTCATGCAGTTACCCAAACCGGTCTTTGTTCTCTGTCGAATCGGACATTCGACTCTACGGGTGACCAAGGCTGAGGATTACAGTGAGCCTGCGAGAATTACTGCGCTAACAAGTCGGCGGCCGGTGTTCTCACCCACTTCTTTCTCGGCTGCGGGAAAGGGATAGGAAAGGTTTAGACTCGGGGTAGGTGTTTAGGCTGAAGGCTCAGGCAATATGCAAATTAGAATCTTCCAGTTTACTTAAAGCAGTGTCTTTTATTAATATCTATTTGGTTGGAAAAGGGGATTTGCCCTTCTTTTTCGCAACTATTCTAGATACTGGATCAGTGGGTTCCGTCACTACGTCTATAAGCCCCTCGTATTCCACCTGTATTTCGACCTCCCAGGGTGGAGCGGCCCGGGCGAGGTCCTATAGGACACGCGGATCCCACGGCCAAGAGTAAAGAATGCTCCTAACGGGTCTAGCGGGTCATAGGAACTTTCAACGCACGAGCGATGCGGATTATAGTCAAGGCAATACCGGGAAAGTCTCGTCTTTACGCCTTGATAGAATTTTGGCGAGAATTTCGCTTGAGCGAATGACGTTTTGACTTTCGGTAATGTCAGAAGATAATAGGCATGGGTCGGGCAGCAAAAGCCGGATGACACGGTGTCACATTGAACTTCGTTGCATACGCCGGGCGTGAGTCGAGAATCGAAGTCAATGCGGGTCAAGATCTTGCCAATTTTTCCTTGTCGGAATTTTGGCGAGCTTCGCTTGAGCGAAAGATCTTTTGATTTGTTGGCAAAGACTCGGTCTCAACTCTTTACGCATTCCGTGCGGGTCAAGGTCAAAGTCAATGTCGGAGTCAAGATCTCGCCAATTTCTCCTTGTCGGAATTTTGGCGAGTTCCTCTTCCAGATTATGAACTAAGGCTTGACCTTTACGATGGTATGCAAGCTGGGCTATATGACACGGACTAGACCAAAAACCAACCAAAAAGTCACGGTTTTGAAACGTGTGACACGGGCTGTGCATTGGTCGACCTTTGTTTGCCGTGGGGAGGTTGGGATGATTCCGTGCGCGCAGGGAGCATCGTAAGGCTGTCCGTAAGTGGCTGCTGGAACCACCCTCGGGTTTGAAGGACGTGCGTGCAAAGTGTACGGGATATATCAGTGCGCGTAGTGTGCGGCCTCCTAAAAATGTTCCTTTTTGAGTTAAAATAGAGATTTTGAAATGTGTTTTAAAGGAATGATTTTCGGGACGGGGAAAATGCAACACGTAAGCACGTAAATTTTAAGGAGCCCCGGTCGGTCATGGAGCTGAGTAGCCCCAAGCTGCTAGGGCTGCCCGAGATTAACCATGATTTTTCTGGTGGAATTGCCACGAGGTCGCCCGGTCAGAATCCAAGGAGGATTGAGCCGTACGACTGCATGGATCAATTTTCCAGGTTCCACTCCTTTGCTATTTTTCGGGTTGTTTCCCGTTCAAAGTATGCACAGATTCCAAGATGCAAATGATGCAATGCAAGGTAAAGAAAGCAAGCACGATTAATGAAATCAGCGACGGGAGTCTAACCCGCTCAAAGGGAAAAGCTTTCTTTCTATTTTTTTTTTTCAAATTTTTTTTTCGAAAAGGGATACTGGTACGTGGGATTGTTAAACCACCGGTTATCCCAACTCCCACATCAGGGAGTGTACAGGAAGGGTAAGTGGTTTCCACCTATATACCGAGTATCGATCTTTTGTTTTGAAAATAAAGCTTTTCTCCTTTGGGATATTCCCCAGCGGAGTCGCCAAACTGTGAATGTGTGCCCCAAATTTTTGGATTCACGCGAGTTTGAAGACATCCGGTTTAATTTGAAAAAACGGAGTCGCCACGCCATTTTGATTACCTCAAAACTTTGAAAAAAGGTTTTATGGGTTCGGAGGTTAAGTTACCCCTTGGGAAGAACGGATCGTCGTTCACCCAAGGTGCCTTGCCGGAGCAAGTCTCCCAAGATTTCATTAATCGTGCTTGCTTGCGTGCTTTCTTGTGTGCATGTGTTTGAAAATAAAGGAGGGAATGTCCCAAGTCGTCTTCCGGACGTACAAACCATTTATTGGTTGTCGCTCGGGATTTCTTGGATTTTATGTATTCGGGATTATGATCCCATCCTCATCTTGGACTTGTGATCATTGCATTTTTAACCTCGGGACTTACATGATCAAGAGAATGACTCTCTTTATAGTCAAAGATGAGGTTATTTAGAAAGGAGGGTCCTTAGCCCATCAATCCTACACTTTAAGACGGTCGAGCTCATATAGATGCTTCATACTCATCTTAAGTGATAATCGGAGACATAGGGTTCAAGGGTGTCCCTTTCTAAAGAAAATTACGAAACCTTTTATGGAAGGAACGATGTAAAGATAGGATCTTTTACACCGGTCCGTTCCAAGGTTGCTAATGGGGACATGGGGGAATGCATGTAAAAATGACATTTTTAGTGAAAAGATGACATTTTTGGGTTGCAAAAGGATGCATTTGATTTAAAGAAATGATCTTTATTTGCAAAGGATGCATAAAGACATGATTTTTATGCAAAGGATGCATTTTTATGAAGAAATTGGGGTTTGAATATGCAAAGGATGCATAAAGATTGTATTTTGAAAAGCATAGGATGCTAATTTGGGATAAATATATGATCTTTAATGCAAAGGATGCTTGAAAAAGGGTTTTGTATGCAAAGGATGCAATTTTATCATAAAGATTGAATTTTTACATGCAAAGGATGCATGAAGATGATATTTTTATTGAAAAATGGGTTTTTTAGGTGCAAAGGATGCACCTTTGATTCAAAGATTACATCTTTAATGACAAAGGATGCCTAATGCATGCAAAGGGGGAAAGGGGGATAAAGATATGATCTTTAACTATGAATGCCAAGTCCCAAGCAAGATGAATGCAATGTATGAAATGCTATGAGCAATTATAATCACATATAGCAATTTAAGATGCAAGGTTAGGGCGTGCGAGGTTACCAATGGCTTCCTCTTCTTCTTTGGATGGAGCTAGGAGGAGGACTTGATCTTGGGATCTTCAAGGAGGAGGGAGGTGACTTCTTGGCCTTCTTCTTCACCTTCTTGGACTTCCAGCAGCTCTTTGGGGGATCTTCTTCGTATTATGAGAGTATTATACTTTTTGTTGATGATTAAAATGGGTAGAGGAGGGCTCTATTTATAGGCAGTCTGGATAAGGCTAATGAAGCCGTGCGGCCAGAGACCTCGAGCTAATGCAGCCGTGCGGCATTATCCCTTGTGACTCAGCATTTCTAGAAACATGCAAGGTGGCAAATTCTAGAAGGTTCCTCCCAATTAAGAAAAACGTGTTTCTTAATTGGGAAGCTTCCCTTTCAGCCTTTATTTGATTTAGAACAGTTCCGGAATATTTCCGGAACACTAGGAAGGTCCGGGGAATTATCGGGAAACTTACCGAAATTGCCGGGAAATTTAACCGGAAGGCATGAGCCAGATTTGGGTACTTACACTAACGACTAATGTTTTAAACAAACCATCTAAAGTGTTTTGTATCCAACATAAACAAACTAAAAAGTAATTTGTTTAAGAACCACATCACCAAATAAAAAGAAATTATTTACGACACCACAAACCAAATCCACCAACTAAATAGTGGCAACATCAACCTTCAGGTTCAACAACCTTTAGGTTTTCATACTTCTTCTTCTTCATACTCCTCTTCTTCTTCTTTCTCCTGATCTCCATCCCTATCACCTCCACCATCACTTGGGCCAGTACTGGTGGTAGCACCTGAAGTATTACCAGCTCCAACAGCTGTAGCAGCAGCACATCCTCCCCCTGTTTGGGAAGAAATTTCATCACTAAACTTATCAGTTTCCTGCTTAAGCTTGACCCAGCCATCAACTAGTTCTCCAATTGCACTGGACTGCTTGTGCAAGAAATTCAGAACTGTAATCTTTATAATTGAAGGTGAAGTGTTACCCAGAAGATTGAACACATTGGAAAGTATACATGCAGTATCAGTTTCTGCAAAATTACTTGGGGCAAAACCTGTGGAAGCACTTGGGATATCACCTGAGATATTACCAGGAAGAGCAGAAGCTGAACCAACATTTTCATTAGAATTTTTCCATGGAAGGTCCTTTGTATACCTGTTCCCTTTTTTCAGTTGAGAGTCAATGGTATAATATTCAGGCTTAGAGGTGAATGAATCAGATGCTTCAATAGGCAAGAATTGAAAAATCAAAACTTTGAAGATCAAGGAAGGATAAGGGTAATATTCATTTATTTCTTTCTACCCCAAGATGCTAAGTGTTTGAACACTAGCCTTCCAAAATTAATCCTATGATTTTTACCCAATCTGTATAGAACATTCGCATGCTCCAAGGTCACAATATGTTCATTAGTGGTAGGGAGCCAGTTGAAAATGCAAAGCTTATGAAATACAGAGAACAAAGAGGTAAGCCTGGAAGCATGAAGCTTTTCCTTCGAAGGCTAAGATTGGATTTTGTTGTGGGTAAGGAATTTAGCCATTTCATTTCTATTAACCTGAATGCTCTCATCATCTAAATTTTGGAGTCTAGAGCTTTATTAATGATGGCAGGAGTAAAAGTGTAAACCTACCCCTCACAAAAACTTTCTCATATTTCTCAGACCCCTCATTGTCTAAATGAGCATGCAGGTTGGCAAAGAAATTTCTAACCACACTTTCAACAAAAAACCGAAGCATGATTGTTTGCCTTCAAAAAATTTCTGTCCTCTAAAAACTGAACCATCCCTTCCTTTTTCAGTTGGTCCTCATCAATATGCTTTTCTTTTAACAATTTCTTACTTAAGTTGTTAAGCCAAAATTCCATGTTTTCTTTTTTATGAAATTCCAAAGTAAGAAAAGGTTTAGGAAAAGCATTATCTTCCTCATTCCGAATAAACTCATCACCATATAACTCATGATCACTAGGAAAAGAGTTCGAAGGAACATTAGAGGGAGCAGGTGTTACCTCAGATGATATCTTTCTCTTGATAGCACCCTTGACAGCACTCGCTAAACCCTTGCCTTTGGCCTTTTTCTTTTGAAACTCAGATAGAGTTTCTTCTTCCTCAACATCCACCCAAGTATCAAGTGAGTCCTCAGATGGTTCCTTCTCTTTGTTGGCATCAAAATTTTCGTCACTCACATGAGCAGATGACAAATCCAAGGAACTTTCTGACAATTCAACCGGATCAGTGGAGGTATTGGAAGTGGTCTTGGACCTGATTGATCTGATTCGGTTAGAAGACCTCCTCTTTGCAAATTGGGGAGATAATTTGGCGAAGGGAGCTTTTCTTTTTCTCTTTTCTTTCGGTTCGCTGGAATGAAGGTGACTTTAGGAACATCTTGAGCTAAAGAAGAGACAGGAGCAGCAGCTGGAACTATGGTCATAATAGGAGGAGATGAAGCAGGTGTAATCATGGGAGAAGTTTTCATAGCAACATGAGAAGCAGCACTTGGTGCAATGCTAGGCGAAATGTCCATGTGGTCGGTGTTTGAGGGTTCGGTGGTTGTCTTGGATGGAGATGCCATGGATGATTTTGAGGGTTTTGGAGAACGTATTTTGACCTAGAATTTGGGAGAGAGAGAGAGAGAGAGAGAGAGAGACTCTGAGAGGAAGTAAAAATACAGAGAGGAAGACGATTGAGAGAGATAAGAGAGAATAGAGAGAAAATAGGGAGATTAGATAGGTAATTAATTAGATTTGACAAGTAAAAAACTTATCCTATCTTAAACCCTGTAAACCCTCATTGACCCCTATAAGCTATCTCTCCTAATTTACCTTAACCACTCACCCTAATAAATCTCAACAATCAAAAACAGTACACGGCAGTTTTTTTTAAATATATATATATATATATATATATATATATATATATATAAATATATATATATATTTTTATTAAATAAAACGGAAATAAAAAATTAAGTAAACAAAATTTTGTAACAAAACCAGAAACAAGATGAGAACAAAATCAAACTAAAATGAGTTTGTTACTTAACAAAGTTTATCAAAAATAAAGAAAACTTGTTGAAGACGTTTTCAAAATCGTAAACTCCTTAGTTAAAAAGACTTTCAGATTTTAAGAAATTAATCAACAATTTTCGAAAAATAAGAAATAAAAAATTAATATAGCACACACTAATGTGTTAAGGCAATGATGATAACACATAAAGTAACATATAAGATAAACATTCCTTGATAAATATATTCATTTTCAAGCACTTGAGGCATAACAAGTTTAGCCGTTTTCAAGCACTTTAGGCATAACAATATATATGAGGCATTGCTAGTTATAAAATCTCATCACACTTCTTTAAACAAGGAAGCATCATAGTAACGAGCTCCGTACCCCGAGTTTTATTTCAAGTGTAAGAAATATTGATTTAGGCCTTTCAAGTAGGGTACACTGTAGTAACGAGCTCCATGTCCCTAATACTAAGCATAAATCACCTCATACATTCTTATTGACAAGAGAACATCGTCGTAGTGAACGCTGTGCCCCGAGCTCGAGAAAATAGTATGAAAAAAATAGCCTCTTTGCATTTTATTTATCATATAACATCATTAGTGACTTCGTCACTTTAAGCACATGAAAGGGAATGATATCAAACATGTTAACCTAGGTGATAACCTACCATAACAAAAAGGTCAGCATGTGCCACGGTTAGAACTAAGCTAACCAGATTAAAAGAATATATATATATATATATATATATATATATATATATATATATATATAAATATGTATATATATATATATGTGTATATATATATATATATATATATGTATATATATATATATATATATGTATATATATATATATATATATATATATATATATATATATATATATATATATATATATATATATATACACTTGTATATTAGTGTAATTTTTCTTCGGTTTAAAATAATTATATATATATATATATATATATATATATATATATATATATATATATATATATATATATATATATATATATATATATATTTTTTTTAAACTGAAGAAATATTATACTAATATACAAGTGTTACCCTGAGTGACAACATCACCTGAGGTAGCACTGACAAACAGACTTCAGAGATTACAAAGACCAAGAGATCTTTTCAAACTAGAAAATCTCTCGTGGTCTAAGGCCTTGGTGAAAATGTCAGCCAATTGATACTTAGTATCAATATGATCAATGTTAATTAGGCCTTTATCTACCATATCTCTGAGAAAGTGATGAGGTATATCTATGTGCTTAGTACGAGAATGTTGAACAGGGTTTTTTGAAATGTTGATAGCACTCAGGTTATCACAGTACATAGTCAAAGAATTACTCTCAAGGTCATAATCATCTAACATATGTTTTTGCCAAATAAGTTGTGAGCAACAACTACCAGCTGCAACATACTCAGATTCAGCCGTGGAAAGAGAGACACAGTTTTGTTTACGACTATACCATGAAACTAAATTATTACCCAAGTAAAACACCCCCCACTAGTACTCTTCCTATCATTCATATCCCCCGCTCAATTCGAGTCGCTAAAGCCTACCAAATTGGTGTTAGTATCCTTACTAAACCAAATCCCTAATTCACTTGTTCCAGAAACATATTTAATTATTTTTTTGACAGAATTAAGGTGGGAGACTTTAGGATTGGCTTGATAACGTACACAAACAAACACGCTAAACATGATATCTGGATGACTAGAAGTGAGATAGAGAAGGCTACCTATCATGGAATCATATAAAGTAGGATCAACATCCTTACTTACTTGGTCTCTACCAAGTTTAAGAGATGAACACATAGGACTCTTAGAGCTCTTTGCTCCCTCCAACCCAAACCATTTCACTAAGCTTTTTGCATACTTGCTTTGTGAGATAAATATCCCTTCACTAGATTGTTTCACCTGCAAGCCTAAGAAGAATGTTAACTCACCAATCATGCTCATTTCAAATGTTAACGTCATAGCCTCTACAAAATCTTTTAAACAAGTTTGAGACCTAGAGCCATAGACTATGTCATCAATATAGATTTGAACAATGACTATTTATTTTCCATGCCTTAAGATGAATAAAGTCATATCTACTTCACTTCTTGTAAAATCATATTCAAGTAAGAAAGAGGTTAAGCGACCATACCACACACGTGGAGCTTGTTTCAAGCCATATAGGGCTATGTCAAGTCTATATACGTTGTTTGGTTGATGAGGATCTTCAAAACCTTTTGGTTGTTCAACATAAATTTCTTCATTTAAATAACCATTTAAAAAGGCAGCTTTAACATCCATTTGAAATAAGGTAATTTTTTGATAATAAGCTATTGACAAGAGGAGTCTTATGGACTCAATTCGAGCTACTGGAGCAAAGGTCTCATCAAAGTCAACACCTTCAATTTGTGTGTAACCTTGAGCCACGAGACGGGCTTTGTTCCGAACAATATTTCCTTGCTCGTCCGATTTATTTTTGAAAATCCATTTTGTACTAATGACATTAGTGTTAATGGGACGTGGTACTAAACACCAAACTTCATTACGAGAAAATTGTTCAAGTTTCTCTTGCATGGCATGTATTCAAAAATTATCTTTTAAAGCTTCTGAAACATTCTTGGGTTCTAAAGAAGAAACAAAACAAGAATATTTTACCTTATGGTATGTGGTGGACATGCACACATACCTCACCATTTCACGGTAACTAATAGGCTCTTTGTTCCTTATTCGTACCCCTTCATTTGCTTCTCCAATAATCTGAGAAGAAGGATGATTTCTTCTGATCCTAGCTGGTGGATCCCTTCTTAAATCTCCATGCACATCAGCATCATCATCAGACTGTTCGTCATTTTCAGTTGCTGGACTGGCTTCAGGTGATACCTGAGATGCTATCCCTTCAGTGGCAACACTCTGGTCAGCACCCGTGATATCACTTGCCTTACTTTATTCCTCCAGCTCTTCCAACAATATCAATGAAGATTCCTCTACTCCATCACATGCCTTGAGTGGTTTACTCAACCCAAGGATTTCATCCTGCTTGGAAGAACCCGTGTTGAGTTTTTTAAATGTGGCCTCGGCTAGAGTAAGTTTGGCCTTGACTTTGTCCAGCTCCGCATCCTTTTATGAGTTGAACTTCAAGCTTAGTCAAGCCATTAGTCAGATCTTAAACCTTTTTGGACAGAGACACCACCTTCTTGTTCTCTTTCGTCCATTCGTCAAGCAAATCTTTGCAAAGGTCCTTAAGACCGCAAATGAGTTCATCCTTGCTGAACTCATTACTTTGTTCACCCTCTTGTGAACTACCTACATCCACGTTAACAGAACCCATAAAACAAACAACATCTATTAAATTAAAATTGGTATACCTGCTAGATGATATCTCATGTGTTATCTCAGCTTGGATATCACTTGAGGTATCACTGTCAGTGTTCGAGTCACAATTTGTAACACCATTGCTGTTTGAACTGAATCTTCAGATTGATTGGTCTCCTCATCTTCATTGTCACTGAGGGATACCCATAGGTTCTTCCCCACCTTCCTTAGAGTGTTAGCACACTCGTTTGAGTAATGACCCCACTCAGAGCATGCGTTACATTAGATTGATTCAATGTACTTCAGATCAGATCTAGATTGATCTGATGATGCTCTTCTTATGCGACCACTTTTCTGAGTAGATGGAAATGTCCTCTTAGGCATTGAATTGTACACCTTGGTTTGTTGCTCTTTAGCCTTAACCTGCACATTTTCTTTGTTAAACATTCTTAACATAGAATTATATTTCCTAGCAAGCAAGGCAACACTAGCATCTTCACCTAATTCCTCAAAAATTTCATCATCCTACTCAATTGATAAACTAGAGGATTGAACTTTTAAAGCAACACTCTTGCCTTTAGAAGCTTCACTTTGCTCAGCAAGTTTTGACTCAAAATTTTTTAAAATGCACATTAAGGAATTGATGTCCATAGTAGGAAGGTTGTGAGCCTCTTCTATAGATGAAATCTTCATATTAAAATGCTCAGGGAGAGTTCTAATAGCCTTTGAAACCAATTGTTTATTTGTAAATGGTTCACCTAAAAGTTGACACTCATTAGCAATGTCAAACAATTTTTCAAAATAAGAGGAAATGGTATCATTTCACCCATTCTTAACCTTTCAAACTTGCTAGTAAGACCTCTAAGTTTGTTTTCACGCACACTAGAATCACCTTCACAAAACCTTTATAAAATATTCCAAGCTTCCTTAGCTGTGAAACTATTTTGAACTAGATTAAAAATGTGCATGTCAACCCACTCAAAAATAGCATTAAGAGCTTTCTCATTGTAGTTAGCAAGGACATTCTCTTCATTAGTCCACTCGCCTTCAGGTTTAACCTGAATGTCACCATCCTCATCAGGAGGTAACAGTGGAAGAGAGTATCCATTAACTACAGATCGCCAAGCTCGAAGATCAATTGATTTGATATGCGAGCGAAGACGAATCTTCCAATATGCATAATTTGAACCATCTAAGACAGGAAGACGTTTTTTGATTTGGATTTCAGGATCAAAAGTCATGACACCTAGACTAAGAACTTAGTATCGTCAAGTGACCTGCTTTGATATCAATTGAAATTGTCACGGCCAGAAACACAAATGATATCCAAGGTGATAACAGCACCAACGATAGCACTTGAGTTAGCACACACACACACACACTCGAAAATAAAAACAATTTTGTAAACAGATTGCGGCAGAATAAAGACACCAAAATTATTTTTCTCAAATTATATAAATTATATAACTTGAGGATGCCTCTTAGGCAAGGCTTTATAATCACTTTATAAAAAGAATTACAAGATCCGAATTGTGTTCCCTATAACTAATACAATGTAAGTTCTATGGAACAAGAGATAAAGAACGAAGTCCACTCCTAGCCAACACACAACTTGAAATCAATGTAATCAAGTGCGAAATTATATGGGAGGATAGATAAAATGAACCAACAAAGAACTCTATCTCTATATGCTTGAAGGTGTGAAGTGTGTAATTGGCATATCTTCAAGTGTCTCCTTCAATGCATATTTATAGTCTTCAATGTCTTGAAGGCTACTCAATTTGTAACAGCCTTGGAGTGTCTTGTCGTTGAGGGAGAGAGTGAGGAAGAGAGGTTGGCTTGTTCCTCAAATTGTGCGCCAATATCCCATAATTGTAGCAACCATATCTTGCTCTCCAAGCCCATGCTATAACGCCATGTACTCCCAAGCTTTTCCATCATTGTGCTCTCTTTGAATCAGTAACAACACCTTTGAAATAGTCTTCCCACGTTTTTAATGTTGTTGACACAAAGAAAAGTTTTATGCATAAAACGTCATTTATGTATAACTTTCTCTTATCCAAATTTCTCCACGTTTCTAGCTCATTCTTCCATCATCTTGCAACCTGAAATATATACATACAACATATACTATACAGATCATATTAGCACATTAGTACATAAACAATTAAACAAGAAATGTGCAACTATATAAATTCCAGCACAGAAAATCATCTAAAATATTATCTGAAATATCAAAAATTATTCAAGATATCATCTGCAATTTACACTAACAAATTTCTTTTGTGTTTGGGACAATTCTAATTCTCATTGCCAAAAGTGAAATCTCCCACTTTGTTTTTTTATGTATTTCAAAATGTCGTGTTATTTTTAAATAAAGAATTAGATTTGGTACAATTTTATTATAATACAAACAATTACTCCCTCCGTCCTATTAGAAATCACTCAGTTATTGTATACATGTGGATTAAGAAAAAAAATAATGATATACATATGTTGTGAGTGTAAAAGTAAAATAAAAAAGAGAATGAGTGAAGGGAATAGTAAATTATAATAATGTTGTGAGTATTAAAATAATGTAGGAGAGAGAATGAGTGGAGGAAATAGTAAAGATTTTTTACCATTTTAGAAAGTGTGATTTGTAGCGGGGCGTTCAAAGAGGAAAATGTGTGATTTGTAGCGGGGCGGATGAAGTAAACCCCAATTCAAGTTTTGACCGGTCAAATATTTTAGGACGGAAGTATGAGCGAAATAGCTAAATGTATTTTGGCCTAAAAATAAAGTTAAAAGATGTATGATGCAATAACGCCGTCATCTTTCCTTCTTGCCATCTAAACCAAATCCGACCCATTTAAATAATGTTAATTTCCTATAGATCTATTGGGTTTAGGACAGGAAAAATCAAGCTCTCATTTGTTAGGAAAGATGAATATATTTAGATTTGCAGGGGATATGACCCATCTGGCCAGTGTCCTCGTATTGCTCCTCAAGATACACACCATCAAATCTTGCGCTGGTAAAATTTTCACACATTAGTAGTAGTAGTAGTAGTTGTGTCTCTGTTTTAGATTTTTCGTATTTGATTAATGTATTTGTGGGAATGGTTTCTTTTTGAGTTATATATGATTCTGTTTTGGTGATTGAGGGTAATTTATGAACTAATTTGTTGAATTGCAGAATGGGTTTTTTGAAATTGATAGCTTGTTGCTTTTTAATGTCTAGATTACAATGGGGAATGGTAGTTGAGTTAGGAAACTAGGGTTATTGATTGTGTGGGATTTTTTCATTAAGAATGAACAAAAGTTGGGGCTATATACTTCAGTAAAGAGTACAGAAGAATTAGCAAATATGAAACACTGAGATTTTTTTTTTTTATTTTTTTTTTGGCGAAATGAGACGGTACTTCCTAGATTTTATTAACTAAAGGAAATTACAAACATGGTGGGGGGGGCATGACAACCTTAACCACCGGAAGGAAATACAAGGGTTTAAACCAAGAAACGAAACAACAACGAGCTACTTTCTAAGGTACGGGAAGGCATCCTTATTACATCGATAAGTCCTTTACAAGAGGGTGGGGGGAGTTCTAAATAAGAGTAAAAATGGAAATTAGAAGAGTTATCCGCAGCAAAGTTCGCTAGCCCATCCGCAACTTGATTACCTTCACGAAGAATATGTGTATCCGAACATGCACAAAAACCATTAACCGCTTAATCTTTTATATATAATGCCACACTTCCCATGGGATCAAGCAAGAGCCATTCAAAACATGAAACACTGAGATAGGAAGATTCTTTCGGTGGATAAGTGAAAGCTTTGCGCGAATCTGATTGGAAGAAGGTAAATGGTAGTCCTTCGTCTCCCCCAAAATCACATTTGATGAGTCAAATTTTTAAGGATATAGGTTACTTTCATGAAATTGCACTGAAACATTTCTTCTGTTTTGGTGATTGATGGTATTTTTTGAACAACTGATTCGATGAATTAGCGAATGAGGTTTTCGAATTGATAGCTTGTTGCTTGTTAATGTCTAGATTACAATGCGAGGAATGTCAGTTGAGTTTTGATATTACGTTTATGGATGGTGTTTGATTTTTTTTTTTTCATTAAAGAATGAACAAAAATATGGGGATATATTCTTCAGTAATTAGTAAAGAAGAATTTGCAATATGGAAATACTGAGTTAGGAAGATGCTTTTGGTGCACAAGTGAAAGCTTTACTTTCAATCTGATGAAAGAAGATAAATGGTACTCTTTCCTCCCCGAAAAAAGTCACCTTTGACAAATCTAACTTTTAAGGATGTAGGTTACTTGCTTATATCTTCATAAAATTGCGCTAAAAATATTTCTCTTTTAGAAATGCGACATTTTTTTCTCGGAACAAATTGAATGGATTTATATTTGGGAACCATAAACGGGCCTGGTAGAGGAGAATTATTTAGCTGCATGATCGGAAAAGGTTGATTTCAGGTTCTATGGAAAACAATCTTATATGTGAACGGTATTGGTAATCTGAGGTGATTGTAATTTGTGAATGCAAAATCTTAATATTTTCTTCAATCTTGGGTTTGGAGGACATAGAAGAGATAGAGAACTAAGTCAATAAAATTCTTTAGGCCGTTTTGAAGGGTTGTCACTTATTGGATTGACCATAAATTCTGTTCAGTAGTAAAAATAAAGTACTTTGGTGAAAAAATAAATTAAGTGATTTGAACGTGGAGACATAAATCACCGTTCGTGAATCTAATAGGAGCTTAGTAAGGGATAGAGAAAAACCAAAACAAATAGTGGATGGCTACCTTAGCATTGATAATTTTAGGTCCAATTTGACCCTATCTGGACTTGCTGGCCAACACTTACCATGATATGGATTCCTTGGACTGTTCTTTGTCTTAGATTGTTCTTTGTAGACTTATCACCTATCGACAAAATTCCTCCAAAAATCGGAAAATGAGAGTATAGAACCCTTCTCACTTTCATTTCTCATACCTTCACCATTCTCACGCTCATCTGTGTATGTGCAACAACGATCGTGAAACCCTAGTTCATCATCATCTTTCTGTCCATCTCTAACGTCTTCATCTCTTCTACGGTTGCCGTCATCAAACCCTTGACAAAACCCTAACTTTGTAATCAGCCCACATCTTCTGACCTGTTTGCCATATCCACCCCACCAAGTGCCAAATCCGACCCATGTCGTGTCGTGTTGACACAGGTATTTGTGGTAAATTTAAAGAGTCGAGGTAACATAGCCCAAGCTTATGCCATTCTAAAGAAAATACTCCTAGAATTATAATGAAACACAATTACAATTTAAATTAATTGCACACTACTTGACTCCTCAAAGGCGATTCTTTTTGAAAGCTTGAAAATGCAATGTTTCTGGAATAATATTCCAGACCAACCTGGATTTTTCTTTATATCGAAATTTGATTAAAGTTCAATGTATATGTAGCATTGCTTGACTCTCCTAATACAATGTGCTATTTTGTGTAGCATACTGAGCAAATTTGTCTTCTCATCCGTAAGGCCTATCACCTTTTTGAACCACTGCGCTATAATGAAGCTTCGGTTTTACATCCATGTATTTTTTAGCAGTTTTAATTTTTAACCATCCTTCTATATATACGTATTCAATTTCACTTTACCCCTGATGACATCCAAAAAGTTAGTTTTTGTTAATAAAACTTAACAAAACTAATGAGAATTTGCCTATAACTAACGACTTCCGAAAAAGTTAAATGTTGCGTTGGTCGAACAAAGTGAGTTGATTGGAGGAGAGGGCCAAAGGGTGCTGCTGTTAGAGCTTGGTGAACATTGGTGGCGGATCTGGAGTGTTATGGAATATCCGAGTCGTGGGTTGGTGTGGGTGGAAATCTAACTTTTTTGGATGTCGTTAGTTTTTGGCAAATTCTTGTTAGTTTGTTAAGTCTTATCAACAAAATTAATTTTTTTGGATGTCATTAGAGTGTGAGGTTAAATTGAATGTGTATTAAAGTAGGATGGTTAAAACTGATAAAAAAATACAATGATGGTTAAAATCGAAGCTTTACCATAGTACAGTGGGTCAACATGGTGATAGGCCCATCTGTAAACAAGTTTTATGTGGCCCATCTGTAAACAAGTTTTATGTGGCATAAATGAGACTCTGCAGAATATGGATAACTCATATGCTATTTACGCCTACTACAAGTTCTTTCTACATCAAGAGGTGCTTTTTTGATTACCTACTCCTATATTACATGCAGGCGTTTCCTTGAAAACTCAGGAGCTTTATGCATTGGTTTTTGCTACTCGCTACTTGGATATATTTACAGATTTTATCTCATTATATAATACTGTAATGAAGTTAATATTCCTGGGAAGCTCTTTCTCCATTGTATGGTATATAAGGCAGCACAAGATTGTTCGCAGATCGTACGATAGAGAGCAAGATACCTTTCGGCACTATTTTCTTGTGCTACCTTGTTTGCTTTTAGCTCTACTTATAAATGAGAAGTTCACCTTCAAAGAGGTATGCCTTTATCCCCATTCAACTGATATATGTTCTCAAGTTCTCATATGGATTGGTACAAAATAATGAGGGGCATTGAAATCTAAGCTATATATTTATTTCTTCAGTATTTTTGCCAGTGGCTGTAATCATTTCTATTAGTTTCCAATGGTCACGTTTTAGAATGCGTTTTCTATATACTTGAGCAGGTGATGTGGACGTTCTCCTTATTTTTGGAAGCAGTTGCTATTCTTCCTCAGCTAGTCTTGTTGCAACGGACAAGAAATATTGACAACTTGACTGGGCAATATGTTTTTCTCCTTGGGTAATAAACACATCTTTCTGTGTAAGTGATAAGTTTGAAAGAAAATTAACATTTAAACTACGTTGTAACCATATTTCTGGTATATTTACTTTTTCTTGATGTTTTGAAAGCATTTCATTGTAATTGTAAAAAAAAAAAAATCTTACCCCCAAGTAAGGGACACTTATGTTTTCTATTAGGTATTACTCCCTCTGTCCTTAAATGAATGTCCGTTTTCAAGATTTTTTTTGTCCCAAAATGAATGTACTTTAGAAAAAACTGTCCCTAAATGATTTTTACCAAATGTTTTTCATTAGTCACTTTATACTTGCAAATTTAAATGTTTAGAAAGTGGATAACAAGAATATTTATTCATCTTTGCCAATTAACTGTCTAATAAGTGAACATTTTCAGAATGTCCACTAAATGAAATTCGGACATTTCATTTTGGGACGGAGGTAGTAGTATACTATATCTGTACTCACAGAGACATAGCAAAAGCTTAAATCCAGATACACACATATAGACAAGTCCCGTCTTCTGATTTAAAGAGCCAAGTACAACTTGCACCTGTGTTGACCTCCTTTTCTGATTAAACTTGCTACTTCCCTATTTAGTAACCTTACTCTTTACTCCTCTTTCAACAAATGTATTCAAGCTGTTACTTGGTATGTAATATGATCAGTCTTATCCCAAAAATTGTTTTGACTGTCCAAGGAGGGAGGACTCTTCAAATGGGACACAGGAGGCATACACTTCTGTTATTAGTAGATGTATTTGCTTGACCTTTACGACTTCATTTGGAATCCAGCGTTCTGCAATATAATGCTTGGATTGACTATAGCTAGCAAGGGCCCCGAAGTTAACATTATGCCTTCAATCGTAGAAACAATGTCTAGAATGATGCATTGTGTAAACTACTACTCCCTCCGTCTGTAAATGAGTGTCCATTTTCAAGATTTTTTTTGTCCCAAAATGAATGTCCTTTTTGGAAAAAAAAACTTCGTCTCTGAATGTTTTTTACCAAATTTTTTTCATTAGTCACTTTATATTGGAAAATTGAATGTTCAGAAAGTGGATTACAAAAATATTTATTCATCTTTGTGATGTAATTGTATAAAAACTAACCATTTTCAGAATGTCCCCTAAATGAAATTTGGACATCCATTTAGGGACGGAGGGAGTATCATATTCACAAATATATACAATTAAAAAGTTCACCATCTGTTTCATTGTCCGATGACTTGGAATTTGAAACTATTGGTGCATACTTTTTGTCATTTCTTCTTTTTTTTTTTATTTTTTTAATAGGAGAAACTTGGTTTTGCACCCGTTCTATGGAGAAGTCGATGCTCACTCTTTTTGGGGGATTAGATCAGGGGAAGAGTGTACTGCCAGGGTATGGGTGCTATTCCTTCCTATTCCACTTTTGGAAGACATTGCTTTTTGTAACGTCTATGTGGAGTCTCCTGTAGGCGCTTTTTGATAGTTAAGTCACGGATGTATGTAGTGATTGGAGATATGTCCTTTAGCCTCTCTGGGCAAATTCATTTCTCGATCATTTCTCAAGAGGCCAAATTACGTGTATCCTCCTTAAGTATCCACCCAATCTCATTTTTCACCCCGACATACACTTGAGCACGGGGTAAAGTGAAAATTTTGGAAAGCGTCGGCGGTAAAGTGGGACAGTTTCATAATTAAAGTATCAAATAGAGCCACTTTTCATACTGGGGTGCGAAGTGGGATTGGGTGGATACTTTTGGGGGTAAACGTTATTTGGCCTTTTTTGGATGTCATAGTTGATCTCAAGCTCATATCTCCTTTCCTCTGGCTGATACTGAATTGTTTGAACACGAATTGTTTGAACACGAATGATTTTTGCCAACGTCAGAGGCCTTTTAAGGCTTTGTCTCCGGATGTTTTTGTTATGTGCCATATCCAAAGTGAGTCTCATGGCCCTCTCTTTCTTCATTGTTAGTTCCTTGGCATCTTTGGTGCAAATTATTTAATGTGCGAGCGAAAATTTGGATGTGTCTATCAATAGAAGGATTTTTGTACAAAATGTTATGAAGGATTCAACAAAACAAAGATGTTCCATGTTTGTGGAGATGTGGGATTTTCTGTGGTGTATATGGAGGGAGAGGACTGCTAGAGTTTTCCACGAAAGATCGTTGTCTATTTTACTTCTAAAATACCTTTGGGTCCATATAGAGGCTTACCCGTTACATATTTGTGCAGGGTTTAGAACGTTGTTCTTATTAAGTGGTTTTTGTTAGGTCCTATCAGTATTTTAGGTCTAGACAGATTGTATTTATAGTTTCTCTTGTAAATCTCTCTTTTTTCTTTCTTTTTTTTTACTTTGGAGGAAACCTTATCCTCTAGTCATTGTAATTTTTCATTTCTTCCTTATAATATTCTGCCTTTATCAAAAAGAAAAAGTAAAAGAAAAAGAAACAAAGGTCAGATTAATGTGGAATACAAGCACAAGTTAATGAAATGTTTCAGGAAACATCTTTTGTATTTTGACTTGAGTGATTGGAGTTAGTCATCTCTAGGACATTAGGTTTTGTAGCTTTCTTCATTATTAGGGTTTGGGTTTTGTTTCTATTTGATGGATTTTCACTTGTAAATTGTAATCGAGTTCAGCACTGTGCTAAATTCTACTTTTCCTTTTTCTTCTCGATTGTGCTTCCCTTAAGTTTTATTGTAGCTTTTTGTGTTCAACCTCGCGTTTCTAGCTTAGGCCATCCTTGATCATGTCACTCAATGTTCTTATGTAGGGATACACCTTAAATCATGGCATATTTTGAATGTATCTACTGCTCTTAGACTTAAACATGGAAATTGCAATTCAATGCTTGGATCATTGTATTTGGTATTGGACTTTGCTCCTATGTAACAGTGTTAAGGATGATGTCAGAATGGAAAGACAGTTAGGTGGCATAGTGAGTTCATATACAGGTCTTTCTATGTTTTTGATTTCGAGTTAATGGGTGTTCTTAAACTATTTCTAGGTCAGGCCTATCAGTTGGGCGGCATTTTAAAATATGAAGCTGTTTGACTTGATTTCCTTTTTAGCCTTCTTCGAGTTGTCAATAATCATCAGAAGCTCTTTTTCTTTTTCTCATTGGTGATCTTACATGCTCATGGTCACGGGTATTTGTTGGGATATTGCTGTGTAAATTAAATCCTACCGAAACATAATGAATGTCTATCCAAACCAAAGAGCAAAGAATGATAGTTGTAGGGCGACGCTAGTTCTGCACATCAATGTATAATGTATTCCTATGATGCTTGGACTCTTTGGTTTACCTCACCGGACCCTTGTCAACAACACTAAAATAGGAGTGTCCTACACGGGTACGGCGGGGTAAAACAAAGAGTCCGAGCATCATAGATGTACTCCCTCCGTCCCACTTCACTTGATACCAATTTTCTTCTTATTATTATTTTATCTTGTGGTTATACATTGTCAACCTGAACTCCTTAAATGCCGGTGTTACTAAAAGGGAATAAGTACATGTTATCCCTTGTAAGTTACAACCTTGTATTAAGAGGGTGTACTAAGAATGGATACTTCGTTAACATTAGGGGTGGCAAATTCTTATTCATAGGTTGCCCATTAAGATTTTATCATGCTTTACACTATTGTACGTTGTACCATATTAGTATAATGCACATCGGTTTAATGCATTATAATTCGTAATGGACAAGACCCATGGATACCATTGTCCCCCCTTGTTAACATTATCAAATTGTTGCTAATATTGATATGATTGAAGAAATCAATCTTACGTTAGATATTTTGTTTGCTGGTAGCTGTGCATACTAGACCTTGTAAAATTTCACTACTGTTTTTTACCCCATGTGCAGAGGATACAGGGCCTTGTACATTGTCAACTGGATGTATCGCTATTTCACTGAGCCACACTACGTCCATTGGATAAGTATGCTCTCTCTCTCTCTCTACACATACACACACAAAGTTATAAGTATGTGTGCACGTGTGTGAAAATAACTGTATGGTCACTCAGGCTCTTGCATGCAATGTCTCATATTTGATGTTACTTGGTGGTAGAGCCACATATAGGATAAGGGAGGCAGCTACCCTCCTTTAGTTTTGGATATATCTATCTAATCCTTATAATTTTGATAATGTGACATTTTAGTATTAAAAATTATAAATTTTGCCAATTTTAACCCCGTTTCTATCGGAAAAAAATTGCACTACTTAATTTTCTCTCATTTGTAACAAATCTATACTCTTGCCATTCGATGACGCCACAGAATTTGGGGTCTCGCTATAGAATAACTGGGTTTGAGTAATCAGCACCTAAATGACAAGACAAACAATAAGCACCGTTAGAGACTAAGCTGATTTCGGCTCAGGCCCTCTAGTGTGAGAGTAAGATCTCTGGGTATATGAACTGAGAATAAGACTTGGAATGTCTTAGCGCGTGTGTGTGATAGAGTTTAGACAATGTGACTTACCTTGCCCTAAAGGACAAGAGAGAATATTTATAGTGTAAAGAGAGATCTGTTGGGTAAGATCTTCACCATTGAGCATGTTAGTCCTGACCTAGGACACGTGGCGAGCTTTGGTTGGTAAGTATAAATAAAGGACACTGTTACCGTAGATGAGGGAATTTGGTCGGTGGCTCATTAATACCCGAACCGTCTTGGGCCTATAAATACAAAATCCTTTCTCCTTCATAATCTTTTATCACCTCTTGCCTTCAATCTAAGCCTTAGAGAGAGAGAGAAAATTTCCAAGTTTCCGTGAACTTACTCCTTTGTTCTAATTCTCAGGTAGTTATTCCTTGTTGTTTTTTCATTATTTCTTCCTTTCTTTTTCACTATTATCCATGGCTGGTAACCTCGAACGTCTTGTTGGACTGGGTAACGAGATTGTCCCTGATACCTTTGTCGTGGATAGGACCTCCGGTGGAATTTACCGAATGGCGGGATGTAGGTTAAGCTAACCTTAGAATCCTTTAGATACTTTTCCGTAAAATATGATTGGAGAAATTGGGTCCCACCCCGATTGTGTGAGGCCAAGAGGAGGGCCTATTTTAACGGAGATATGCAAACCATTAGAGATGTATACCGGTTGAGAAACTTTGTAATGGGTGTGCTCTGTAGCTTTCCCCATGATTGCGACCAGGCCCAGAGTGCTAAGGAACTGGTTAGGAGATCTCGTCTTGATTCATCAGGCCGTGGAACTGTTTGGGAAAGGGTTGAACCGATGGACGAGAATGAGATGATTGAGGCCTCTGATGCCTTTGTTGAGCCTACGACACCTTTGACTCTTGTTGAGCTCGCGGCCCCTTTGGTCGTGGTTGAATCTGCAGCTCAGCTTGATGCTTAGCCCCGAGCTGTAATAGACTTAGGTAGCAGCGGTAATGAGGCTGTATACCGCGACGAACTGGAGTTGGGGGAGGATGCATTTGATTCAGACTCCTTGTTGGAGGGTTACGAATCCGGGGATGAGGAGATGAGTGACTTCGAGACTCTCGAGGATCGTAAGGAGGCCTTCGATCAGATGACCATTGATACTGCACATAAGACATTTGAGATTGTGAACGCCTTAGAGGGTCATGGGGACCACCTCTGCTCGTGAGCAAAGTCATCGTGGTTCTTCCACCTGTCGCATTAAATGGAGGCTTAGGCGACCATCACACGCGTTGTGGCGCCGAACCAATTGTTACCTGCATCTCTGTCCTTCGCCTTTTCAACAACATCAACTACAGTAGCAGTGCCCTTTATTTGTACTTACCAACCAGGGCTCGCAACGTGTCCTGGTCAATACTAACATGCTAATGGTGGAGATCTTACCCAATAGATCTCTCTCTACTACGATATAAATACTCTCTCTTGTCCTATGTCCTATATGGCAAGGTAAGTCACATTGTCTAAACCGTATCACACACACTATAAGACTTTTCAAGTCTTATTCTCAGTTCATATACCTCAGAGATTTTACTCTCACACCCGAGGGACCGAGCAGGAATCAATCCCGGCTTGGTCTCTAACGATCCTTATTGTTTGTGTTGTAATCTAGGTGCTGATTACTCAAAGCCAGTTATTCTATAATGAGACCCCAAATTTTGTGGCGTCATCAATCATGTAATGTTATATCCTTGTAATTTTTTTTGCCCCCTTTTATCTAAAATCTTAGCTCCGTGTTACTTGAGAGCTTCTAAGTAGATATACTCCCTAATCTTGTCCATAATTTAGCAAAAGCTTCATTTCAACAGTACTAAAAATGTGATTTGTTAACCTCAGAAGTTCTAAAACCCCACTGTCATTATATTGCAGCTTGGATAGCAGGGCTTGTCCAGACATTGCTCTATGCTGACTTTTTCTATTACTACTTCCAAAGGTAAATTAATAATACAAATGCTTTTACTTAAAATCAATGTTTGCATGTCATTTCTTGAACGGAAAATTGCAAAATCTTGAGCCCTTTTTAATAATGTATGCAGCTGGAAGAACAACGCAAAGCTCCAGTTACCAGCTTGACTTCATCTTTTGCTACGCATGCAACACACTCAATTGTATATCTTTGTTGGTCAGTAGAAGCTGTACGGACCTTCTATTTTACATTTGAAGACCATCGATTCTTATAAACTTAGCCAATGGGGAAGCTGTACGGACATTCTATTTTACATTTGAAAACCATAGATTCTTATAAACTTAGCCAATGGGGTTACGTACCCCAAATAGAAGCAGGTTATAAGTAAGAAAGATGAAATTTATTTGCAACTTTAGCAACATTAGTATGTTCCTTCACATTTTGTGCAACTTTTATGTTGTTTTGGCCCTTTTGGGAAAGAAAAAAAAAGCTCAAATCTTAATCTAACACATCCTTTGAAGAACACAGTCTCCAAGAACAGAGGCTAATCTATGTTCTTCTGGATAAATGCTTGGACCCCTCGAAGAACACATCCTTGCTAATTTCCTCCTCAGAAATCCAGTCTATTACATCCTTCTCAAGTTCCTCAATCTCCTCCTTAACATCATCATAACTCTGCATTCTTCTTAAATGTTCTACCTTAGCCAAAAACAGTGTACTTCACTCAGTTTCGCGGACCCCATCTTAGAATGCTCAAGCCATTTTTACATGTATTCATATCAATCTGGCCTACCACGATCTCCCAAGTAAGATTCTGTCTCACTGTTCTTCGAGTCTAGTAATTCACAATATTTTCGCTAGCTCAAGCCTGCTAATATTGGCCTTGAAATTTGATGTAGTGTCCTGATGCTTAAAGGCGTCGTAATATGACAGCTTTCGTTTAGCGGAATCTGCTTGGTAGCCCTTAATTTGCCTTTTTTTTTACTTTGATCATGACGGAATCATTCCCCTTCCGGTTTTCTAGTTTCGGATTTTCCAGTTTTAGGATACATAGGAAGGTCGTGGTGGGGCCCTGCATATGCCAAATGACAATATCGATAGGTTAGTCAACTGTAACACTTATTAAATGGCAGGAAGGTGAACGAAGCAGGGATGACGATGGTGCGGCGTTGATGATTTGTTTTTGGATAAACCGCATCTGATTTTTGTATCTAGATTTGACTTTAAATCTTACATTATTTTTTCATGGGTTAACCTTTGAAAAGGTAATTATTTTTCAATATAGACTCACCCCCACATTTTTGGATTAGCACTAAACTTAGAAATAATGTCATAATTTCATTCACCAGCACCATTTGATCGTGGTTTGATCGTGGTGTACATGGTCGGTACTTTATTTTTTTGCCCATGTGTAACAAACCCATTGTGTTGTTCCATTCAGATTTTCTCTTCTAAATCTTCATTTAGAAAAGCTATATTTACATACATTTGATATACTTAATGATTCTGCAATGCGGTAACTGCAATTACAATTTGTAGTAATGTTATTCTCGTGACGGGACAATAAGTATCAAAGTAATCAACACTTTGTTTTTGTTTGTAAACTTTAATTACAAATTTAGCCTTATACTTATTATTGTGCAATCGCAGTGGAAGCTATTGACAAAACCAAGAACACGCACTAGCAATTGAGAAATCGAAAGAGAAAAGAGATGTAATTGTTTGGGGTTTTGAACTACCATTTTTGTATTATTATGTGCAATAATCTTCTCTTGTTTACATAGGGTTACATCATATTTATATAACACAAACCCTAGCCCAACTAGAAGACTGAATAAACAAAAACCCGTCAGCCCAAAAAACCCCCCGCTGGCATTGAGGCGCACGCCTCATCTGATCCAGGCACCCGCCTGGCGACTGCATCCCAAGGCCTTGGCTACTGCCTCTGATGCCCCCGCCCCATAAGCTCCCATGCGGCCGCCTCAGGCCCTCAATCCTCGGCCCTAGCTACGGCTATCCATACGCCCGCCTCATCCTAGATGGGGCGCCTGCCTCGCCAGCAGAATGTCGAGCCACCATCCTACACTTATCAATTTTTTCACAGGTCCTCATTTTCTTTTTGAAAATCCACTTATATCCTAGTGGTATACTATTGAATCACCAATGTGTTTAGTACTTACATGTATGATCAAACCACTTTTTGAGGCTCATAGTGATTGACACATAGGTCAGAAGCCAAAAAAGTTGTCATTTAATTTTTTTTCTATGGGTTCCCTAGCAACAACAAATCTAGCACTTCATGTAATCAAAGAATTGCAAATTCTTTTTAAGATGGATTTCAAAGTCAGTGCCAGCAGACACTTGGAATTAAAAATGAGGCTTAAATACATTTTGGTGCCCATAACTATTCCTATAATCCCACTTAGGGTCCTTAAATATAGAACGTCCAACATAAAGTCCATGTTGAAACACAGAATATAGAATATACAGAAACAATATTAACAGAATTATCAAAGCAGAGAAAAGGAAAACAACGGATTTACGTGGTTCAGCCAGTGATGACCTACATTCACGGGAGAGAGAGTATTCTTTGTATTTCTCTTGAGAGCAGTTACATCAACAAGTACATGAAGAAACCTTTTATCTAATCTAGAAAACTATAAAACAACCATAAAACAACTGCACTAATTCAACTACAATGGGCTACAGACTTTAGCTAATATCTTGTAACCTCCGCTACCTATGTGGGCCAAGATCCCAAATATTCTGAGTCGAACTACAGTCCAGGCTGCTACATCTAGAATTCAAGACACTTTAACAATTCTCCACCTTGAATTGAATTCTCAAAATACCAAAACACAAACCACAAATACCTCCCTGCCTTCCAGCCTCTAAGGACTCAAGCTGTGTGAACATTCACCAAGTCCAAGCTATGCTTGAACTTGTCAACAGTTAATGCCTTTGTCAGTACATCTGCTGGGTTATTTGCTGTGGTTATCTTCTCTATGGAAATTACCTTATCTTCGATCACATCTCGAATGAAGTTTAACCTGACATCAATATGCTTTGATCTCTCATGATACACTGGATTTTTACCTAGGCTCAAAGCACTCTGACTATCACAATAAATGATAAGGCTTTGAACATTCAAACCCAAGCTACCAATGAGACCAAGTAACCACCCACCTTCTATTACTCCTTCTGTCAAAGACATATACTCCGCTTCAGTTGTGGACAAAGCAACTATAGATTGAAGAGTTGCTTTCCAACTAATAGCACATCCCTAAAAAGTAAATATAAAACATGTTAGTGATCTCCTTTTTATGAGATCAACAGCATAATCAGAGTCGCTATAACCAACAAGATCACCGATAACACCATCAGAACCAAAGACCAAACAAACTGTTAATGTTAAGATCATGTGTTGCCATGAATGTCATCCCAAGTGTTGCAAACCAGTGTTGCCACTGGTGTTGCCAAAAGTGTTGCCATTTGGAATTGACGACACTGAGTTAGTTACTGTATTTTTCACAATTATTAATGGGTAAATTAATGTTTATATAACAGTAGTTAGTCACCTTAAAATGAGCTTGAAATCAGCAACAGAATATGCCCAGGCGAGAATTACGAAGAGGAGGAATTAACAAATAAACATGTGTTTATTTGTTTAATTTATGACCAAGCAAAGAGATATTTTATTCAGCTATTCTGGGGGAGAACAAGTCAGAGTACAAGGCAATCAAAGCTAAGAGGTACAAGCATGAGAAGCAAGAGAAGACTAGGTCTCCTACAATGAAGGCGAGAAGGCTAAAAAGGAGGAAACAAACTCAAGGCATTGGTGATCATTTGAGTAAGCTCCAAGACTTTGTGGCCTATAAATAGTGCGGTGGATCTTCATTGAAGATCATCCAATTGAAAACGCAAATACGCACAAGAAAGTAGAATTCTGCTCTCAAGTGTTGCCATTCTGTGTCGGCAACACTTTGTCCAACACTCGAATATTTCATATAGATTTTTATATTTTTGTGAGGTTTTTGAGTGTTTATTTTCAGAGAGAATTCGTGTATGTTGTTCCTTATATCAGGGTTCGTTTATCATTAAGGAACTTCTTCGACCTTGTATTGAATTCATATTATTAATAGAAAGGTCTTGCCTTATTGGCACCCATCAAGTTATATATTTATATAACTTGATAAAAATTATATTCTTGTGTATTGCTTTAATATTTCCGCTGCAAATTATATTTATTTCTATTGATTTGTGCTTTTTCTAGAATTGGTGAAAGTGTCGTCGTTAGTGTCATTAACACTAAGGACAACACCCGTGAGTTTCATCTCACCTTGTGAGTTTCGTCTCATAAGTTCTTAGCCATATACAATCTCACAAACATCTCTGGTACCGTTCAAGTACCGCATTATCCACTTAACTGCCTCCCAATGAGCCTTTCCGGGACTACCCATAAATCTGCTCACTACACTAACGACATGAGCCAAATCTGGTCTAGTGCACACCATTGCGTACATTAAGCTTCCAACTGCATTTGAGTAAGGTATTTTACTCATATAGCCTTTCTCGGCTTCAGTCCTTGGTAATACACTAGCATCAAGTTTAAAATGTGCTGCCAATGGAGTACTAACCGGCTTGGAATTATTCATTTGAAAAGACTGTAAGACTTTTTCAATGTATTTTTGTTGAGATAAATACAACAAGCCTGCATTTATGTCTCTCTGAATTTCCATGCCCAAAATCTTCTTGGCTGCACCCAAGTCTTTCATTTCAAACTAACTATTCAACAAAGACTTCAACATATCAATTTCAGTCTTATCCTTTGCTGCAATCAATATGTCATCCACATATAGCAATAAATAGATAAAGGAGTCATCTGCCAACTTTCTCGAATAAACACAATTATCAAACTCGTTCCGAGTAAACTTGTGAGAAACCATAAACGCATCAAACCTCTTATACCATTGTCTCGGAGATTGTTTCAACCCATATAAAGATTTTTTAAGTAAACACACATAGTCTTCTTTTTCAGAATCAAGAAAACCCTCAGGTTGTGACATATAAATCTGCTCTTCGAGATTCCCATGTAAAAAAGCCGTCTTCACGTCAAGTTGCTCTAACTTTAGATCAAATGCACTCACCATAGCTAGAAGAACTCTAATCGTTTTGTGCTTTACAGCTGGAGAGAACACCTCATGATAATCAATTCCCTCTTTCTGCGAAAAACCTTTTTCCACAAGCCTTGCCTTAAACCGTGGTGGCTCAACTCTGGGAATGCCTTCTTTCTTCTTGAATACCCATTTGCATCCTACAGGTTTCACTCCCTTCGATAATGGTACAAGATCCCATGTTTCATTCTTTGAAAGTGACTCCATTTCCTCGTTTCATAGCAATCAACCATTCTGATGCTTCTTTATCTTGAACAACCTCTTTATATGATCGAGGTTCATCTGAATCAATATCATCTGCTACTGCCAAGGCAAACGAAACAGAATTATTATCAATAACCCAACACAACCAACATACCTTTGAGGGTTTCTGATCTCCCTCCTTGCTCTCCTTACTGCTATACTTTGTGATTCTTCATCATGATTATCTCTGGGCTATAAAACAAGAGTTTCAACTCTAAACTCCACCTTTCGGTCAGCACCGTGATCTTTATTACCTGCAAGATCATCAAGATCCTCTTTCTGGCCAAACATAGCAGACTCGTTAAATGTAACATCTCTGCTAACAATAAATTTTGGAGTTCTATCCTTTTCAATACACCATAGATATATCCTTTAACTCCAGTAGCATACCCTAGAAATATGAATTTCATTGCCCTAGGTTCAAGTTTACCATCATTAACATGAGCATAAGCAGGACAACCAAATATACGCAAGCCAGAATAATCAGAGGGAGTTCCGTACCATACCTCTTGAGGAGTCTTCAGCTTAATTGCAGTTGATGGATATCTGTTCACCAAATAGCAAGCAGTACTAAGTTACTAACTGCCTCAGCCCAAAACTGCTTCGAAAGTCTAGCGTTTATTCGCACGCATCGAGCACGCTGCAAAAGCGCGCAACCCCATTCTGTTGTGGTGTCTTCCGTACAGTGCGGTGCCTCACTATACCCTCCTTTTTGTAGAACCTATTAAATAGTTTGTTACAAAATTCTAACCCATTATCAGTTCTGAGTGTCTTGACTAATCTTTCAGTACATTTTTCAATCATAATCTCCCACTCCTTGAACTTCCCAAACGCCTCATCTTTAGACTTCAAAAATACACCCAAACATTCCTAGAGTAGTCGTCAATGAAAGTAACAAAATATCTGCACTTGCCATGAGATTCAACCGTAGAAGGGCCCCATAATCTGAATGAACATAATCAAGAATGCCTTTAGATGTGTGTTTTCCAGAACTGAACTTCTTTCTACGCTTTTTGCCCATAACACAAGGCTCACAGAATTTCAGTTTTCCTGTTTTTGCTCCATCTAACAGTCCTTGCTTGCTCAAAATTGAAAGTCCCCTCTAGCTCATATGACCCAATCTGCAATGCCATAACTTTGTATGATCATCTTGTTTCTCTAATGGATGAGAGACTGATACTTCTCCCATCACTGAATTACCCATCAGGATATAAATTCCATGTTGTAGTTGTAAGTACCCAAATCTGGCTCATGCCTTCAGGTTAAATTTCCCGACAATTTCGGTAAGTTTCCCGATAATTCCCCGGACCTTCCTAGTGTTCCGGAAATATTCCGGAACTGTTCCAAAACAAATAAGGGCTGAAGGGGAAGCTTCCTAATTAAGAAACACGTTTTTCTTAATTAGGAAATGTTCTAGAAATTGCCACCTTGCATGATTCTAGAAACATGCTGAGTCACAAGGTATAATGCCGCACGGCTGCATTAGCCAAGGGTCTCTGGCCGCACGGCTTCATTGGCCTTATCCAGACTGCCTATAAATAGAGCCCTCCTCTACCCATTTTAACAACAACAACAATAACAAAAACAAAAATCATCAATCACACATAATACGTAAAATACACTCCCAAGAGCTGCTGGAAGTCCAAGAAGGTGAAGAAGAAGGCCAAGAAGCCACCTCCCTCCTCCTTGAAGATCCCAAGATCAACCTTTCCACCTAGCTCCATCCAAAGAAGAAGAGGAAGCCATTGGTAACCTCTCACACCCTAAACTTGCATCCTAATTGCTTTAATTGCTCATTGCATTTCATATATTTGTTATTATCTTTGCTTGGGACTTGGCATTCATAGTTAAAGATCATATCTTTATACCCCCTTTCCCCCTTTGCATGCATTAGGCATCATTTGCCATTAAAGATGTAATCTTTTGAGTCAAAGGTGCATCCTTTGCACCTAAAAACCCTATTTTTAAATAAAAATACCATCTTCATGCATCATTTGCATGTAAAAATTCAATCTTTATGATAAAAATGCATCCTTTGCATATGAAATCCTTTTTCAAGCATCCTTTGCATTAAAGATCATATCTTTATCCTAAATTAGCATCTTATGCTTTTCAAAAATACAATCTTCATGCATCCTTTGCATATTTAAATCCCAATTTCTTCATAAAAATGCATCCTTTGCATAAAAATCATGTCTTTATGCATCCTTTGCAAATAAAAATCGCTTCTTTAAATCAAATGCATCCTTTGCAAATAAAGATCATTTCTTTAAATCAAATGCATCCTTTGCAACCCAAAAATGTCATCTTTTTATTAAAAATGTCATTTTTACATGCATTCCCCCATGTCCCCATTAGCAACCTTGGAACGGACCGGTGTAAAAGATCCTATCTTTACATCGTTCCTTCCATAAAAGGTTTCATAATTTCTTTAGAAAGGGACAACCTTGAACCCTACATCTCCGATTATCACTTAAGATGAGTATGAAGCATCTATATGAGCTCGACCGTCTTAAAGTGTAGGATTGATGGGCTAAGGACCCTCCTTTTCTAAAGAATCTCATCTTTGACTATAAAGGGAGTCATTCTCTCGATCATGCAAAGTCCCGAGGTTAAAAATGCAATGATCACAAGTCCAAGATGAGGACGGGATCATAATCCCGAATACATAAAATTCCAAGGAATCTCGAGCGACAACCAATAAATGGTTTGTACGTCCGGAAGACAACTTAGGACATTCCCTCCCCCTATTTTCAAACACATGCACACAAGAAAGCACGCAAGCAAGCACGATTAATGAAATCTTGGGAGACTTGCTCCGGCAAGGCACCTTGGGTGAACGACGATCCGTTCTTCCCAAGGGGTAACTTAACCTCCGAACCCATAAAACCTTTTTTCAAAGTTTTGAGGTAATCAAAATGGCGTGGCGACTCCGTTTTTCAAATTAAACCGGATGTCTTCAAACTCGCGTGAATTTCCAAATACACGAAATTTGGGGCACACATTCACAGTAGTTTACCTTTCATCACCGTTAGAGCACCCTTTGAAACTCTAATATGTCTATTTTCACCTGAATATTTGTACCCATGCTTATCTAGAGTACCTAAGGAAATCAAAATTTTTCGCAGACCAGGAACATACCAAGCATCAAGTGTTTTGACAATCCCATCATACATCTTGATCTGCAACATACCACTCTCCTCGACACTAAGCTCCTTATCATCACCCAATTTTACACTGCCCTTCCAAGATTTGAAAGTAGTGAATAAACCTTTTGACATAGTCATGTGATAAGATGCACCTGTGTCCAAGACCCAAGTATTTGCAAAATCTGATGTACTAACAATCAAAACATCGCTGCCTTCTCCTTCGCTCGAGCTTTCTTGTACTACAGCTGCACTAGGTTTACCATTTGATTCCTTCTTTGCATTACCCTTTGCACGAAGTGGACAATTTCTCTTTATGTGCCCTTGTTCTTTACACTGATAACACTTGAATTTAGACTTCGATTTGGAGCGCGGCTTTCCTTTTCTCCCTTCACCCCTTTCCATGTCTCTGCCCCTACTAACAATAAGACTTGTATCTGACCCATCTTCATGATAGCTAGAGACTTTTTTCTTTAATTCTTTGGATTGCAAAGCATCCTTCACATCAGAGATATTAATAGTCTCTCTACCATACAACATAGAGTCGACAAAATTCTCATATGATTCGGACAAAGAACATAAAAGAATGAGAGCTGATCTTCGTTATCAAGTTTGACTCTAACACCTTGCAAGCCCAAAATAATTTGATTAAACATATCAACATGATCTCTCACCTGTGTACTTTCTGACATTTTAAAGTGTACAAATGCTGCTTCTGATACAACCGATTTGTTAGGAATTTCTTCCGATACTTCATCTCCGGTGCTTTCCATAACCCCTCGGCAATAGTTTCATCAACAACCTCTCTCAAAACTTCATCTGCTAGGCTCAATATAAGCGTGCTATAAGCCCTAGACAGAATATCCCCCTTTTCTCTAGCATCCATATTCATGGGCAATTTTGCTTCTCCTTCCGGTGCTTCACTACACTTCTGCTGAACCAGAATAGCACGCATCTTTACCTTCTAAAGAATGAAATCATTCGATCCATCGAACTTGTCAATATTGACTAATTTCTTAGATGCCATTGAACCTGGCTCTGATACCAATTGTTGAAAGACAAAATATAGAATATACATAAACAATATTAACATAATTATCAAAGCAGAGAAAAGGACAACAACGGATTTACGTGGTTCAGTTAGTGATGACCTACATCCACAGGAGAGAGAGTATTATTTGTATTTCTCTTGAGAGCAGTTACATCAACAAGTACATGGAGAAACCTTTTATCTAATCTAGAAAACTATAAAATAACTGCACTAATTCAACTGCAATGGGCTACAAACTTTAGCTAATATCTTGTAACCTCCGCTACCTATTTAGGCCAAGATCCCAAATATTCTGAGTCGAACTACAGTCCGGGCTGCTACATCTAGAATTTAAGACACTTTAACAGTACACTACTAATGTTTTGTCCCAAATAGGGTCCTAGACCTAACAGACCTTCTAAAATTTAATGGAATAGAATATGTGCATCTCACGTGTAAAAAAAATTAGGGGCACAAGTGTCTTTTAATTAGCCCTAAAACTATTAATATCATCATAGTACTTTACCTCGCTCGCGTCGTGCCCTCATATCATGCCCAATTTCCTAAACCTGATTGATATATGGAAAAAAGTTGACAAGAACAAATCCAAATGGACTAAGGTAGCTGATCATAAGTTGGGACCCTATATCCCACTAGGTGATGGTGACAGCAAAGTTGGTATTCACATTGCTGGACAGGCTGCTAATTTGGAAACCTCAATTGGAAATTAAGCAGCTGCAACCGGTCAAGGTACAGCTACCGATCAGGCAACTGTAACTAGCAAAGTTGTCCTAACCGGTAAAGCTGCCTCAACCGGTAAAGGCATTTCCAAATACATGCAACCTACCAACAAAGGAAATACCAACACCTTTGTGCCAAAAGTATTTTTTCATGCTCAAACTTCTAAACCTTCTGAAGCAGTGATCAAAACGAATATCAACTCACCTACGTCCTCATAACCTATTGCAATCAAGTGTGTAAATTGTGGATATTTCTGTCACAAGGCTTATGAATGCCTCTTGAAGAACCTATCTGGACCCACTGAGCCTCAAAGCTCAAGTTGTGGCCAGGTATGACTGTAAAAAAGGAACTAACTCTTTGGACCCAAAAGAGTAAGGGGAACCATAAGCTTAATATTTTATTTTAGGTATGCTTTATGGCCTCAAGCAAGCACCAAGAGCATGATATGAAACTCTTTCCAAATTCATACTTAGTGAGAAGTTCGAAAGAGGTAAAATCGATACAACCTTATTTATTTCAAAGCATAATGGTCTTTCATTGTTAGTTCAAATATATGTAGATGATATTATATTTGGCTCTACTAACGAAAACTTATGCAAGAGATTTGAGAACTTATGCAAAGCAAGTTCGAGATGAGCTTGATTGGAGAACTAACTTTCTTCCTTGGACTTCAAGTTAAACAAACTCAAGAAGGAATCTTCATAAATCAAGCCAAGTATACAAATGATCTAATCAAGAAATTTGGACTTGATTATGCTCATCCTCAAAGCACTCCAATGGCTACTAATGTACATCTGGATAAAGATGAGTCTGGTAAGAAAGTAGATATGAAACTTTACCGAGGTATGATAGGATCTCTACTTTACTTGACTGCTAGTAGACCAGATATCATGTTTACCGTATGTGTGTGTGCTAGGTTTCAAGCTGATCCTAGAGAATCTCACCTTCAAGCTTTTAAAAGAATCATAAGATATCTTGTGGGAACTGTTCACTTAGGTTTATGGTATCCTAGAGATTCATTTTTTACACTAATCGGCTATTCAGATGCTGATTTTGCAGCTTGTAGGGTCACAAGGAAAATTACTAGTGGGGCTTGTCAATTTCTAGGTCACCGATTGGTTTCCTGGTCTTGTAGGAAGCAGGCTTCAATTTCCACTTCTACAACCGAGGCTGAGTACATAGCTGCTGTTGTGGGCAGATTTTCTACAGGTCGACATCTTGAACCTAGCCAGCATGTCGACATCTTAAATATTCCTGCATGGCGACATCTTGAACCTCTGTAAGTAATGCATAATTTATATTATTTACTTAACTATTTTTACAGCAACTCCTGGAGATAATTTTAGGATATTTAAACAAACACAAGGACTCCCGTCAAGACTTAGTCAAAAACGTGGAGAAGATAAGGCTTGGACCAAGATTGTAGGGATAGGTTGTTAAGTTGTTATCTTTTTCTCTATTTAAAGGGGCTTATGGCTGGAACACTATTCACGCACTATTCAGGCACTATTCAGGCACTATTCACACACTATTCAGGCACTATTCACGCACTATTCAGGTACTATTCACACACTATTCATGCACTATTCAGGCACTATTCACACACTATTCAGGCACTATTCACACACCACTTCTTGTACTCTGCCATAGCTCCACCACTTGTAACTCACTAAGTATCAATATTACCGTTTGGGAAGGTAGGTGCTTATAAACACCTCTCGAGGTTTTATGCCGGCGAGATAGTTGTCTCAAGGACTTTCCTCATTATATTATCGTGTCAAACTTGCTCTACCCCTACACCGATTATACTCCATTGTTCCTTCCTTATTCTCTTTATCTAAGTTACTAATTGATTATTTTTTACCAAAACAACTGTTGGGAATTGCTGCTCTCAAATCCTATGGATGAAGCAACAACTGGTGGACTATGAAATTCCAACAGAAGTTTGTCCCATCTACTGTGACAACTCCTCAACTATATCAGTCTCCAACAATCCTGTGATGCATTCCAAGATAAATCACATAGACATCAAATACCACTTCCTTAAGGATCATATTGAAAAGGGTAATGTTGTTCTTTTAAAAATTCATACTGATTATTAGTTAGCTGATATTTTGACAAAAACCTTAGACACTAAACATTTTGATTTTCTTAGAGGTGAACTAGGCATGATTGATAAACGTGGATAAACTATGCTAACTTTGCTACTTGTGTAAGCTCAACTGATTAAAAGGTGATTTCCCCATTTTACCCTCTATCTACCATTTCTCATCAACCTTAACCGACGACAACAAGTTCTCAACCGGTCACATCCCCTTGACTGATCGTAATCTCAACCGGTTACAAGTTGTAACCGCTCAAGCCTTCAAGCGATTGCTCTCAACCGGTCACCAAGTTCAACAGGTCAACAAACTGCTCAACCGATGACGAACTGTGGCTGGATCAATCCATTTTAACCGGCTCGTCTGACACCCTGTTGTCCTTTCAAGTCATTTTAACCGCTGTCTGACACAACATTGAGCTATCCACCAACTTTTGTTTCGTAGGTAGATCAAAAATTTTAATTTTGATCAAAAAGGTAATCTCTGTATCATTCTTATTTATCCAAAAGGTTATCTTTTTGTTCATTATTATGTTTAAAATTTATATTGTTGCACACACATTCCTAATTTTAAGCTTCCATATTATGCATGCATTAAGTTCGTGTCCATTATCCCCTATTTTTTAGCAACAATTAAAAACGTTTAAACTAATTTTGCTTTTCCCCATAAAAACCCCTTCATCTCCTTTCTTTTCTCTCTCCCTATAAAAGGAAATCTAAAGCAAACATTAAAACTTTTGAATCCCTTAATTCTCAAACTATCTACTCTCTCAAACTTTTTCAAGTTTCAACCGGCTGCAAGGATTCTAACTTCATTTGAAGTTCATCAGTTCATCAGATCTTCATATTTTTCTTCATCAATTATCAACTTTTCTGGTAACACTTAGAACATTTAGAATTTTTTTCTAAGTTAAGAATATTTTTGTTTACATATTAAAATGTTCTAACGTAAAATATTGTATTTTTTTTATATTTGATTTCTACAGATGGCTCCTAAACCAACAACCCCAAAGAAAGACATATATGGAGGTTACATTCTGTCAAGCTTCTTCAATTCCGAGCAAGGGAAGCTTCTTAAGGCCATTCTATCTGGAGCTGGTGTTCTTCCGTTCTTATTTACTCATAGGACATCTACTATGAGCTTGTGAATGAGTTGTTTAACAATGTAAGTTTGGATGAGAATGTTAAGGTTAGAGAAGTGCCTTCTATTGTTTCTTCAGTGACTAGTGTTCATATTACCTTCTCCTCAGCCTCCATAGCTGAAACCTTTCCATCCCAAGCCTCAACCGGTTACTCTGCAGTTGTAATGAAGAATATGGAGTTGGCTTGGTCTCAAATTAGAGGAGATGAGCCTTTTGTAACTGGTGAAGGCAACAAGAAGGCAGACCTTGATCCTTTGAACTATGCCTTGGCTGAGATAGTGGACCGATGTATTATTTGCCGGTCAGGATCCCATCACTGCATCACAATGCTTGAGTGGAAAGCAATGGCTGGTATTATTCTCCAGAAGGACTTTAACTGGTGAAGATTTATTTTCAACATCATAGTTATTGCCTTCAAGAAGTTTCAGTAGGAGAAGCCTCTTGCTAGAGCTAATAAGGCAAGGCCATGCCATTATCTTTTGATAAGTAGGGTGTTGAGGAAAAACCCATCCATCTTGGCAGCCTCAGCCGGTCAGCCAAGTTACCCTCAGCTATAGGTTAAAACGTTTGATAAGTCAGACTAGGAAAGGATTGAAAGAGAAGCCAAAACCCTAATCGGCAGTGCCTCAGCCGGTGAAGCCTCAACCAGCGCTCAACCAGTTTTGAAGAAGAGAAAGGCTTATATGCCAAAGGTGAAGTCAACCGCTGAGCCTAAGTCCTCTAAACCAGCTACCACTTTACCTATTAAGAGGAAGGCAACCGATGAGTCGGTCAGCAATCCCAAACCAGTTTCTGCCTCATCTCAACCGTCTGCCCCTTCAACCTCACCACCAGTCAAGCCCAGAAAAACTGCTAGAAAATAAGCCCCTCTACCACCAGTCCAAAAATATCAAACACCTTCTACCTCATCCTCCTTACCAAAAACCAAACCTGTTCAAAAATCATCCGCTCAGCTAGCCAAAGAAAATGCTGAGAGAAGAAAAATGATTGAGACTGACCTTACAACTTTCATTCCCTTTCTTCCTAAACGGTTGTTTTCACACAACTTCTTAATCGATGAGGTGCCCATAACCGGTCATGCCTCAAACCCATCGGTTAGGAAGTATCAACCGATCAGAAACCCTACCTTCCATATTTTCTATGACAACCCTTAGGCTGTAACTGACAAGATTATTCCTTTTCCTAAATGGGTTTATCCTATTGACCATCTTCCACCATTCCTCAGGGAATTCCTACAATTTCATGAGCTCTGCAAAGACTCAGTTCCTGCTGATGATATTCACAAGTATGTTGACTTTGAGAATATTCACGAAGAAAAGGGCATCTACTTCAGCAAATACTTCCAGTTGAGTGAGTATGATGCCTCCCTATCCAAGAAGAAACTCCTCCAAATCTTCGATCGATACTTTGATATGCTTCCCAATCTGTGGAATGCCATCTATCTCTCTCAAGATCGGTTACGTCAGGACATGATAATTCATGCGGTGTGGACTGACTTTGCCATGTTATATGGAGTCCAAGACACATTGATGGAATCTGACCCCTATCAGATGGGCAGATATAAACAACCTGACGATCTTCTTCCTTTAGTTGATTCTAAGCCAATTTCTCTAGGTCCAAGGAGAAACCAACTGATCAGAAATGTTATGGACCTAGTTGAAAATATGATGGATGTTGATAAGGATATGCATGCCATGGGAAATATAAACCTAGCTGACTTCTTCTCCTCTGTTCACTCAAACAAGAATAAGTAGACTACCACTACTGATGAGGAGATTGAAGAGCTGTTCAAGGAAGGTGGTGATAATGAAGAAGATGATGAAATGGGTGATGACAGTGAGCAGTCAAGCTCAAGTTCTAGTTATGGTGATGATGATCAGTCAAGGAATGTGTTTGTTACTCCTTAATTGATGGCACCGATTAGGAGCTTAGGAGGAAGAATAATCGATACTTCACCGGTTACAGCCTTAGGAGGAGGTGAAAAATTTGTGCCTATTGCCTCATTAGTTGTTCAACCTGTTGAGATGCCCTCAACTGATGGATCTACTGAACCGGGTAAGGAGGAGAAGCATGTTTTTGTTGCTTATGCTGCTAATGAGATTGAGCTGAAGAAGGCTATGGCAACTAGCCTATTTGAATCTGAATTGGACCTGCCATAGTCATTTACTGATGAGTTAGCTACTCAGGCTGCAATTCAAGCATCTCTTTTGGTCAGTCAGGCAAGTGCCCAGATAAAGGGTAAATCAGTTGAGGATGAGATTGCTCCAGTTTATGAAGAGGAGGATCCAAATACTTCAGATTTGTTTGAGGAGGATGATGAAATAGAATTCAAGGCACCTGAGCCTTTTGAATATAATCCATTTGATGATGCCCATCCTCCTTCCACTTTGACTTCTCTGTGGACCTAAAAGACTTGATGTCCACCAGAAATTACTATACTTCTAGAGCATCCATTCCCTGATTATCAAACGGGATGTTTCTATTTGACATTCATGAGAAGATCATCAGTCACAGTAGTATTCAACATATTCCTATGCCTCCACCTATAGCCAATGAGCTTCAACGACAAAGGAGGCAAGATTGAATGCAAGTATTTTTGGATGTGGTTAAAAAATGAAGTTTGGTGATCCCCCAGCTGATACTCCTCCCTATCAGACCAAAACCAATGGACCTGGTGAGACTAGTCTCCATTACTACGCTCCCAAGATCTTAAGGCTGAAGAAGAGACCTGCTCCTCCCAGAAATGCCAAGGTTATACCAAGCAAAGTTCAACAACAACTGATCTTAGATTTCCCAACCAAGCAATGACCATTCTATTTACCTCTGCTGCAGTAACGGTCAAGCTCCATAATGATTGTCGGTCAAGTGGTTCAATGGCTACCTAGACTAGTTGAATCTTCTCTCTCAACCGACAACCTCTTCATCAGCTACTTGGCTTTGAACGGTCATATGACCAGGGTGTTAGAGCTGAAATTTTTTTCATGGGATTTTGAGGTTACCAAAATGGTGGGATTGATGCCCCAGGTTCCTCATCTGTTCATCAAGAAAGAAGATGGAAGTGTAAAGCCCCAAAGCAATATCAAGCATGCCTTCCAGCTTCTAAATCTTTCGAGGATGATTCCTTTGATAAGGTTAAGGCAGCATGCTGTGATGATGCCGATTTTTGAAATCAAACGGAGTCGCCAAGCCATTTTTGTTTTAAGGGCCAAAACTTTGAAAAATGCCCGAGATTAGAGATTTGGGTTCGGAGGTCACGTTACACGCTGGGAAGGACGTTAGTGTGCACCCGGAATGCCTCGTAAAACGAGTCTTCCAAGCTAAAAACCATTTGTTTGTGTGTGTGTGTGTGTGTGTGTGTGTGTGTTACTTTGGCCAAAATAAGTTGAAACTGAGGAAAGTAAAAATTGGAAATTCTTTATTAGACTTTGGACAGATCCCATGATTTTTGGTGTGATTTTTGGGTTGATATTTGGTACTCAAAAGATTTTTGGAAGTTGAAAACCATTTCTGCCAGAATGAAAAAGGCAGTGGACACTTGATTTTGAAATGGACTTTAGGGCTTGAAAACTACAGAATCTGGGAAAAGTCCGAGAATGAAAAATGTTCAAAACACCTTAAATAAGGTTTCTGAAAAGAACTTCCCATTTTGGAGATGATTTGGGGGACCAAAACCTTCTAGAAATATCAGATGTGAAATCTGGATTTCCAGAGACTGATGAACTGACCTTTAAAGGAAAATTTGAAAAATGGAGTTTTACTCACGCCAAAAATAAATTAAAAATATTTCTGGAAATCTCTGGATGTTGTCTACAAAAAGTGTTTTGTAGTCAACACCAAATTCCAAGTTTATCTGTGTCCAAAAAATTAGACCATGGACTGGGGTCTTAGAAAATTGCTACTGGACAGCAACTTCTCAAGAAGGAAAACATGATTTTAAAGGGGGTTTGGCATCCATGCTTGTCCCCATTTCCCTAGGTTTTGATTAGTAGTCACTAGACATTTTAGTGGTGATCTACTATATCAAACCATCCTTGGGGTATATTAGGACTTAAGCATTTCATTTGCTTGGGAAGGGGAATTTTGTATAGATGAAATTAAAGAGAAAAATCAACTAGAGATTTAAAATGTGGACCATTTGAGATGGTCATTCATGAAGATGAACTTCAAGATGACCATCTTAGGTCAAGATTTAAGTTAAATTAGACATAAAGTAAATCAAAGTAAGGAGAACAAGATGAACAAGAAGTTAAAAGGGAGTTTTAGGGTTTAGAGAAGGAGGGCTTTACCAATGGTGACACCCTATCTTCCTAGGCTTGGAATTTGACTTGAGGAGTATCAAGATTTGGTGTTTGACTTGAGGAGTATCAAGATTTGGTGTTCGGATTTGTGTTTGGGTGGATTCAAGGCTTGAATGTGTTTAGGGTTTGATGATAGAGTTGGTCAAAGAGAAAACAAGTAGATAACACTTAAGTCCTCTATGTTTTCTCTCTAATCCTCCTCCTAAGGGGTGATTTGAGCTTGGATTGGTGTATGTATGAGAGTATGTATGAGAGTGTTTTGAAAGTATTTTGAGTGAGTGGGGTTTGGGAAAGATTGAAGAGAAAATGGTGGCAATTCTAGTGAATTCCCACTGTTTTCTCCCTATTTTTTGCCAGAATACAGCTTCTATGAGCCAATTGTGTTGTGTAGACTGAGAGAGGAGGGTTCAATTTATAGGCCACTGAAATTGACAAACATGTCCGCGCGGAGGGTTCTGTAAACATGTATTGTTCATTAAATGTTGCTCCAGGCTTTAGACAGGAAGAATAAAATTCAAAATTCCAGCAGTTTATGTTTTTCAACTTGCCCAATTCGGATTTTTCCAATTTCTTTTGCTTTTTGAGATTCTTTTCTTGGTTTATCTTTAAATGGAAAACCCTAATCTACCCTTGGTTGGTTAGAAATGTTAGAAATGTTAGGAATGTTAAAACTTTCGTTAATTTTCTAACGAAAATGCTAACAACTCAAATTGGAGCACTTACACATGCTATACCTTTTGCCTCTCTGATACGTTAGTGATGGCTTTTGAAGAAGTAAATGAGATTGAATGTGCCATAGGGTTAAGCCTGGAAAATAATGGGGTTGTTACCCAAGTATTGGCTGTCTCTGATGATTCTGATTCCTCTAATGATATTCCTCCAACCGATCTATTTTCCCCAACCGGTCATTCTTCTCCAACCGATCAAACTCCCTCTCTAACTGATCCCTTCCCTTCGACCGACGCAATCGTGCAGTCTCCATTCCAGCCGGTTGCTGCTCCCTCAGAAGATGCTGATCTGCAAAGTCCAACGGTTGTGCAAGATTTAATAGAATTACATGATGCAATGATGGATGGGCTTGCTAAGTCCAATCAGGAGGAGGAAGAAAGGAGACTGTCAAGAGTTGAGACTGGATTTGTAATGGCTATAAGAAATTTTGTGGCAAAGTTAAATGAAAAAGATGCCACCATAACTAATCTTGTTACAGAGCTTACAAACTCAATCCATACCAACAAGGAGTCATGTGATCAAGCCATAGCCGTTCAGTCCAACCTCATTGAAGCAAATGATGAGCTGAAGAAAAGATTCGTGACCTGTCAGCCTAACTCAAAGATTCAAACTCTGAGTTGATCAAGGTTAAGGCTCAAAATGAAATTTTACTGAAGATGGTTGCTGGTAGTCAGTCTGGAAAGTCCGAAAGAAAGAAGAGAAGAAAGAAAAGAGAAGGAAGCCAAGAAAGCCAAAAGATTCCAATCTGAACTGGTTGCATCGGCTACACCAACTTCAAAGGACAAGGACCCCTAAACCGATCCCGCTCCTCAAGAGAAATAGAATGTAACCGATAAGATATATGTCTTTACTTTCCAACCAGTTGCAGGTTTTATAAATCAATGATAATTTCTATCCCTCAACTTGTTTATTTCAATGTTCAATATTTGTTTTCTTTGAATGACTTCAGTCCTACTAACTCTTTGAATTTGCAGGTTATCTCATTCATTTTACTTTCTTTAATTTATGTCTTTACTTTGTAAGCTTTCCATAGGATACATCAAGTTGTCACTTGACTTAGGGAATGACAAATTTAAAAGATACTATTGATCATTATTTTACTAAGTTAAGATGTACACCTAGGATGATTGGACTTCAGGAATTAGGAGAATATTGTTAGTCAAATATATGTATAGCTTAAGAATTGCTTAATCCCAATCATTATAGGCATTATTGAGGACCCCTAATTTTAACTAGACCAATTAGATTTTCTATGTACCTTAGGATCCCTTAATGCTAGTGCCAGTATTTTTATTGTTGTATTTTCTCAATGATGGAAGACTTGAAGACCTAGAAGATTTTCCAGAAGTTATTGGTTTACTTGCTGCCAAAGCCTCAACCGGTTAAGTATCTTGACTGTTCATGCCCTTAGCCGGCCAAATCACTCAACTGGTCAAGTATGTCAATCGGCTATGATGCTATCAGTTGCTGCAATAAGTCAAGCTTCTTTAACAAGCTTCCTATCAGTTGAAGCATTTATTGTTATCCCCTACTCAACCCACAACTTAGCTAAAGTTGGTAGAACAATTGCTATGAAGACTTTATTGCCGCCTTGTCAGTAACTACTTTGAGGAATGTTCAAGTTACCAGTACTCACAACAACTTCTTTATCCAATAGAAAATTCAAAGATGGTTGTCCTTCAAATCTTAGGCATTAAATGAAGAAGATATTTTCATTAAATGCTTGTCAGACCAAGTCATCCCTTCATCCCTTCATCCCTTTAAAGACAACATATCTTCCATGGAGTCACTATAAATACCTTCCTTAGAGTATTGAAGAGGGTTGGTGCATTAAAGACTTTGAGAGTGAAATTGCCAAGAACTGCAAGTGTTCAAGCATTCAAGTTTAAGGCAATCAGTCCTTATATTCATTAGATTATTTATTAGGACATACACTGTGCACAATCAATTATTTGCTGTAAGTGTTCTTCAACAAGACTATATTTGGAACACATTGATTGATCACACTATACACCCAAGAGAAATCAGTTTAACTTGTGAACACATCTCTTTAATACACCTGGTCAAATCTTGTATCACAATCCATTAGTGATCACTTTCATTTTGGCAGATTTAAATATTAAAGCTTGCAGCTTGTAATAGACTAGTGACATTAATAGTGCACCTTTTCACAAATCCAAGTTTTGACCAAACTTGGTAGAGGACGTAGCAGTTATTTAATACTGTGAACCTCTCCAAATAACTGTCTCTTTGTTTGTTTGTTTGTTTGCTCATTACTTATTGTCCTTGTAACCGGTTAAACTCTATCACCAGTTACAACCCTTGAATCCTTTAACTACTTGTTTATCTTTTTCATTGTAATATTACTTGCATGATATTTTAACTTACTTTCAGTTGAGACCTCTTTACTTAACCGATCACTTTTGTGTGAGTAAACCAGTAATATTATATCTGATGTGCAACTGGTTACCATCGGTTTAGCAAGTGATAAGTTACTTGGATATTTTATAAAGGTTTTAGAAAAGAAGTTTAATCAGACTATTCACCCCCTTCTAGCATGTTTTCCTACCAATTTGGCCTAACGAGGGGCTCCTCGTCTTCAAAGGGTGCCTTTCTCGGCCTTATATTATGCCTTGTCGGCATAGAGTTTTGTTGGGCGTTAGTTATTATACGCTCTGCTATTTCTATATCGACATACTGGAATTACGAGGAAGAAAGACGAGCAAAGATAGGGAAAGCCCACTCCCATTATCGTACTTGAGACTTGTATAGATTATATTTTGGGTCCAATCCATTGGGCCTTGCCCGGCCTGATCCACGTTCGTACCTTAGTTTATACCGTTCATTAGCCCCCGACTTCCTAGCTCGGCTATTCCGAGGAGGAAGTGTTGCTTTAACTCGGATTAAATGAATACGAACGGGCTCTTACGTGTCATGCGGCGCTTCATTTTTACTCGGAATTTGACCCATACCCATTTCAGATTTGGGTATAAAAATAAAACCCACTTTGTTTCTACTCTTTTATCACTCTTTGTATTTGAAAGAGAAATTATAAGATTCAAAATCGCCAGCACGCTCTTGATTTCTTGGTTAAATTTTTTCCTTTGTGCTTGATTTGGTACACATTTTCTTCATCAATCTTTGATTTAAAGGTATCATTTCTTCTTTTCCCTCTATTTTCTGCATATTTGTATCGAATTTCTAGGTTTTGGTACTGTTCTTGATGGGTTCTTCTAGAATCCGCCATTGTTTTACTTGTTTGAAGCTTTATTCTTGAACAATCTTGTGTCTTCCTCGTCCCTAGAGATGGTGAGGACTTGGAGAAGTAACCCCAATGTCCTCTACTGTTACCATACCCAAAATCTTAAAATATATCAAAGGACTGACGGGCCATGGATGATGTTGAGTTTAAACGAGATAGGTGAGATTTTGACGAGGTACCAATCTCCTAGAACCGACGTCGGTTATCCTAGTCGGTTTAGGATAGGATGACTTGATGTTGAGTCTCCCAATGTTGTGCTATTCCAAGGTTGGTTTGAGATAATCAACCACATCAATTTGTATTACTTGAAGTCCGACCATTTGGACCGTCCTCCATTGCTGGGTAAGGGTCCCTCAGTTTTAATTTATAGGACGAGGAGAGATATTCTTCCTCTTCCTCGTCTTCCATTTGCCTTGGCCAAGTAATGACCCTAAATTTTTTTTTGTGCAACCATGAAGGGAAGAGGAAGTGGTGCTTCTCGTCCTACCGGCCCCTCAACTTCGGGGAGGATTGTAGACGCGTTCACCGAGGGAGCCCAATCTGGAGGCTGAGGTAGAGGTCGGGGTAAATCAGTCCAAGGTAGGACTTATACCCCTAGGCCCAAACCCATAAGAGCAGGGGAACCCATGATAGAAGAACTCCATTCTAGGTATGGGGTATCGAGGGGAGAGTACCGACATAGTTACTTCCTCGGTGTTCCACTTAAGACTGAGAAAGTCGGATTTGACTTTTATTACACTCTGAATCATGTCCATTTCTATTATAAACAATTTCAATTGGGCCTCCGTCTTCCCTTGTACCCCTTTATAAATGAATTCCTTAAGGATATGGCCGTCCCGGCTATGCTATGTGCAAACGCCGTGAGGTTCCTCACCGACTTTATTGTCCTTTGTTGTAGCTCAGGCTTTGAGCCTTGTCAGTCTGCGTTTTACCATTTTTATACCGTGAGTTAAAAGGAGGATACGAGGCTTGTGGTGATAAGGAGCGATCTAAACCAACCAAAACTTATCTACCCCATGTCGAGTAAGGTATCTGAGTGGAATAACCACGTCGTTAGGGTGGAGAGCTGACAAGGCTGGGAGTTTCCCTCTCCCTTGAAGTACCCACGTGTGCCCGAGTAGGTATGGAGGCCTGAGTGGAGTGCCCAATTGATTGAGAGACTAAGGGAGTTTGTCGAGGTAGGCACTCTATGTTGGTCCACTTTGGAGACTGATTAGATATATTACGTTCAGGCTGGGGTCATGCAAGGCCCCTTTGATGGCCTAGTGTCTATGGTTCCAATTGTGAGGGGGAATAAATTTCGAGATTGGAGGGTGCATCCCAGTCTGGTATTCCCCGCAATTTTACTAACTGTTCTTTCTCGTCCTTGTAGATCTTACAGCCGAGCAAGAAAGGAAGATGTCGGAGGAACTACTTGACCCCCATACATTGATGAAGCTTAGGAGGAGGACGTCTCGTTCTTCGGCTCAAACCAAGCGACGAGATGACGTTGTTCACCGTCAAGCTATATTATCCACTAAGGATGCTGGGGCATTTCCCTTGAAGCCGGTGGGGGGGGGGAATGCTGCCTCCATCGAGGAAGGAAACAATGGGCAAGATGCCCACGTCGAAGAGGGACAGAGTTCCCAAGCTCTAACTTTGATGCCGAGGAGACGATAAGGCATGCCGGTCCAACTGAGACCATGGAGGCTGAAGCCGGTGAAAGAAGCTCTGCCTAAAATGGCCAAGGGTGGACACCGTGCAGGAGGAACCTCCATCCAAGAGAATTGTTGAATCTTCCTCCAAGGAGGTCACTTCTCGTCACATGAAAACGTATGCTGAAGCCGAGTAGGTAGCCAAGGAGTTAGCCGTCTACCAACAATCAGGTGTTTGGATATGCTGACCAGGAAGGGCCCTAATGAGGCTAGGCTGGAGTGTAGTCAATCTTGCAATGGACGAGTATTTGCTCGAACACTTCGTTGAGGCCAAGCCGACTAGGGAGCACCTGGCCAATAGAAAGGGCCTCCTTCTAAGCGAGGTAACCTTATCGTCATAACTTTCTTTTCCTTCTCGGTTTTATCATACTTGTAATCTCTTGCTGATGAATTCTGCTTTCTTTGTTGTAGCTTGCCACAATAACTGCCTACGAGGCAATAAAGAGCAAAGCGGCCGACGAGCACGAACAGAAGCTTGAACGGCATATTGAGAAGAATCAGGCCGATCTGGCCAAGGCCGTGGCGCTCCTTAAGTCATTGAGGGCCGAGGTAGACGAGCAGAAGGCAGACAGGGCAGAGGCCGAGAAGGCTAGAGAGGAGGCCAAGGAAGCTCAGGCCAAAGTCGAGGAAGCCAACAAAGCTAAAATTGAGAAGCTTGTGGCTGAACTCAGGGCCAATACCGAGGAAGCTGATGCCCGGTATAAGCAGTTGCAGGCCAGCTTGCCCATAAAAATTGAAGAGGCTATCTCTCAATTTAAGGTCAGCCCGGCCTTTAGACAAGCTTTATCCGAGAAGACGGCTACCATGTACTTTGATGGCTATCTCTAATTAGCTAGAAGGGCCTTGGTGGACCCAACTCTTCATGCCGATATAGGCCTGCTTGCCCGTCTTATATGCAAAGATGCCTATGATGACATTGCTCGGTCTGGCCATGCCCTTGTGTCGTTTTCTAAATATGCCTTGAAGTTGATAGGGGCCCAAGATGCTCGTAAAGACCATCCTGCCTGGGTTCCTCCCCCCGTTGACTCCCAAAACATTAATTCTCTAATAGAGAAAATACAGGATGAGGAGGAGGAGGCAGAGGAAGGAGTTCAGGCCGGGGAGGTTCAAACTGAGCAGATTATGATTCCTGAAGCCGAAGTTAACTAAGATGAGCTATTCACCAATGATTAGGCTTCAGACGTTTATGTTTTGTTTTTTTTTATAATAGAATAGGGACTTTGTACTTCAACTTTCATATCAATATAATTCCCTTTCTTCGTCGTCTTGCTTTGATATGAAATGTCTTTGACTTAAATGTTTATTATGTTGCACATATGTTGTATATTCATTTTTTGAGTATTTGTATAAGTGCAAGCTAACTTAGGAAGCCGAGGAAGTCCTTCTCGCCATTCATGTTTAATTTTGTTTACACCGAGGAAGTTGGTTTGTTCTTAAATCACTTGGTGAATTCGCAAATTGTCATTAGGCCGAGGGAGGTTCTCGGCATGACACATGTGTTATTTTTGATTTTATCTCTCTAGGCCGAAGAAGGTTGCTCGGCTATAGGTATTAGATAATTTTTTGACACTTTCCCACTCTATGCGGAGGAGGGTCGTTCGGCCATTGATCACAGGTGATTTTTAATGTTTTGCCTCTCAATGGCAAGTAGGGTTGTTCAGCCATATCTATTAGACAATTTTTAATGTTTTATCTCTCTATGCCTAGGAAGGTCGTTCGGTCATAGGTGTTAGGTAATTTTTAATGTTTTACCTCTATATGTCGAGGAAGGTCATTCGGTTATAGGTTTTAGGTAATTTTGTGGGATTTTATCCCTTGATGCCGAGTAGGGGCTACTCGTCATTTGACATGCTAATCGTTAGTATTGATGAAAACTAAATCTTTATTAACTGAAATTGATTACATTGGACTGCAATCCTATTGAAAATAACTAGAAAAGACTAACAAGGACTAATCTATTTCCGTAGATGATCAGAATGCCACAGATGTTTCAACTCTTGTCCATCTGAGGTTTTCATTCTATAGGTCCCTTCTCTGATAACTTGAGTGATGATTTAGGGGCCTTCCCAGTTTGGAGATAGCTTGTTTTGTTCAACCTTCCTGCCAGTTGCTTCAATTTTTCTAAGTTCCCAATTTCCGACTTGTAATACTCTCTTGTTGACCCTTTTGTCATGATAGACTTTGTGTTAGTCAAATATATGTTTAGCTTTAGCATTGCTTAATCCCAATCAATATAAGCATTATTGAAGACCCCTAATTTTAACTAGACCAATTATAATTTTTCTATGTATGTTAGGTTACCTTAGTGCTAGTGTCATTGTTTTTATAAATGTAATTTCCTCAAAGTTTGAAGACTTGAAGATCTGAAGATCTTCCAAGTTGTAATCTGGTTACTGAATGTACGCTCGCTGAAATTAAAAATGAGTTTTGGGAGTCGCCACGCCATGTTTAAGAGGTACACTTTGAAAAACCTTTTGAAAATAGAGAAAAGGGTTCGGGGGTCAGATTACGTGTTGTGAAGAATCGAGAGTTCACCCAACACGCCTCGTAATACGAGTCTTTCCATAAAATAACATCCAAGGTATTCATGAGTGTGTGCAAACATGTAAGACAAGAAATGTGATAAATGGATTTTATTGATAAACTGAGATAGGTACAACTTGTGAGCCACTTGGTACAAAGGGGGGCCACATTCCAGTTACAGATCTAAGAACAAATTAAAATTGGAAAAGAGCTTCTACAAAGTGGCAAGATGTGTCGCGTGACATAGGACCTGCTTGGCTAGTTATGTCGCGTGACACAGGACTCAGCCTGGCAGGTTGTGTCGCGTGACACATGATGTCAATCTGTAGAAACTATACAAACTGAAGGCAGACTGAAATGAGATCTATTCAGATCGAATTACAACATCTATTCAACTCAGAAACTACATGAATCAACAACTAATCGATCAAGGGGGTGTGGATATGGGGGATCCACACTCCCTTGATAAACAACCAACAATTACACCAATATCAACCCATGAACATGAAATTATACCAAACAAAACAGCTTAAACAGAGAGATTGCGATTGTAATTCAATAATTAGGACATATATAGTCTAATTATCGAATCAGATGAAGAGAGATTGCATGAATTATGAAAATAGCAAATAATATGAGAGAGAAGGAAGAAGGGGATTAATTACCCTTGTAGATCCACAAATTCTATACCAAGTTAGGTATAGAATTCTTCTAAACAGCTTTAGGACCGGATTGAACTTGGGATTGGTGATGGATTGAGGATCTAGGTGGTGGTGTGTGAGTTGGGTTGAATTGAGGGAGAGAAGAAGAGAATTGGGTATGAGAGAAAGAAGGTTGTGTGTGTTTTGCAGTGTGTGTTACGCTGCTATTTGGGTAGATTAACAGTATGTCAAAAAGGCATGTAGAAATGAGAGGGGGAGGGTCTTATTTATAACCTGCTGATGAGGGGCCAGTTGTGTCGCACGACCCACCGCTGTGGCTTTCCATGGCTCGTTGTGGCGCATGACTTAACGAGCCCACAACCATTTCTGGCGCCAACCAACTGGTTCTGGAACATTCCAAGTTAATTCCCAACAGGTCCAAACAAATAATTCCCTGTAGGTCCTTTTGCATGAAAAAAAATACTTAGAAGTACTTCCTTCACAAGAAACTTATAAAAAGTTTCCGAAAGCCTCAGAATGGACCGGGAATTTACCAAAATGCCCCTAGTGCAATTTTATCATATTAAAAGGCACTTATAAAGGGTTGCGAATTGGATTGGGGTACTTACAGATCCCCTCGGTAACGTCACTTATGGAAGAAGTGAGGTTGTCGATAAGACGAATCCTAAGCACAATGAGCGGCTGGTGGGACAGGTAGACAAAAGTGGTCAACTTGCCGGACCTGTTGGGGGTATGGCAGACGAAGGAAAATGATTAATGGGATTGGATGGCTGGACCTTTTTTTGGGAAAGGATTCCTACGTATCCCTAGGAGGGAATCAAGCCTGGTCGTAGTTCGTAGAAGTGACTATTGGGGGGAAGTCGCCCGAGACTTGACTGGAGGGGGAGTCACCCGAGACTTGACTGGAGGGGGAGTCACCCGAGATTTGACCGAAGGGGGAGTCACCCGAGATTTGACCGGAGGGAGAGTCACCCGAGATTTGACCGGAGGGGGAGTCACCCGAGAATTGACATGAGGAGGAGTCACCCGAGACTTGACCGAAGGGGGAGTCACCCGAGACTTGACGGGAGGGGGAGTCACCCGAGACTTGACTGGAGGGGGAGTCACCCGAGAATTGACTGGAGGGGGAGTCACCCGAGATTTGACTAGAGGGGGAGTCACCTGAGACTTGACTGGAGGGGGAGTCACCCGAGACTTGACTGGAGGGGGAGTCACCCGAGATTCGACTGGAGGGGGAGTCACCCGAGACTTAACTGGAGGGGGAGTCACCCGAGATTTGACTGGAGGGGGAGTCACCTGAGACTCGACTGGAGGGGGAGTCACCTGAGACTTAACTGGAGGGGGAATCACTCGAGAAAATATTGATGCTTTCGGAAAAGTAATTGACTAAGATATGCTTTCATACCTGTGCTGTGTTTACCTGTAAGGATCGCGCGTACGAGGGGATCGCTTTGAGGTGATTGACTGACTTTGGAAACATTTGTCGGGTAGAACACGAACTTCGCTATTAAGTTACCATGCTAAACGGACTTTGCCGTCGATTTGTCGACGTGGCTGATGAGCATGACGAGCATTGCTGGGAGACTGCTAGATTTGAATTCTTTGTCTCGATTTTGGTTGAGGGACAGTCCTCATGATTCAATTGTGATCATTTGATTATTGTACCCTGCGGGGGGAAAACACAACACTCCAGTCACTTTACTTGAATATGCTACTCTGTTAGCACACTTTGTACAAGATTAAACTAGGTTATTTGTTAGTTTGATTGCACGAGTCCCTCTGCTTTAAAAATGGGATGATGATTGTATGAAGAAAAAAAGGAAGGTGATGATTGTATTAAATGATCGACTTTGCCTAATTTGTACATGAGATGATGTGCTGAATCTGTATCAAGTGAATGTGTACAGGGAAGTATGTGGTGGAGTGAACCCTCTCCCGTGCATTTACATTTTGGTATATGGGAGTGAATATATGTGAGTAAGTGTGTATGGGAGGTGTATTGTAGCGACAGCGAGTCGGGGAGTGCTCTGGGAAGACAGGCTTGCAACAATTTTGATGATGTCTGATGTGGGCCAGATGTGTCGCCCGACATGCCCTGCCAGCATGGCAAGTTGTTTCGCACGGATAAAGGAAGCTCGTAACAGGCCTTTTTAAACCAGCTCCGAATTCAATTGCAGACCTGCCTTTTTCAAAATAAAAATCCAAACAGCCCCATTTTGAGAGATAATCAATTTCTCTGGCAAAGATTGAAACTTTAAACTATAATGGAGCATTATAATAGAGAAGTGGCTTCCCGGGAGTATCAATTTCACCAAGACTTCGTTGAAATTTCGCGATTTCACCAAAAGCAACATAGGAAAATCATTGATAAGTGGTATAGCATGACATGCATTTGGTCTTTGAAAGACTGGAAGATTGATTGGGATTTATTCCGAGCTGCTTCACGCTTTTGGGATTCGAAGCGACATGTTTTCACCTTGTCGTACAATGATTTGACGCCAACAATGGAAGATTTCAGAGCATTGACAGGACTGAGCGAGGCGAAGACCGTAGCATTTCCACGGGACAGACAGTCAATCACGGAGCAGTTATCAGACTTCTTGGGTTTACCAGCAGATCAGGTAGCACCCATGATGCTTGATGATAGGATTATAGATTTGATCCGGATGGCCAGGTTGCGTCTGTCCAGTCCTAAGCTGTTCGATCTTTCTACGTCTCTAGATATATTTATACTGCTTACCCTGTCGGCCCATTACTTCTGTAGGTATATCGGAGTCTGCTCGGGTACATTGCTGGAGATTGTTAGACAACTCAGGGGTGATCGGGGTGTGGACCTTCGTCAAATCCAGTCTGGACAGAGAGAGATGGATATCGTACCGCTGCTGCTTGCTGAGACATACCATGGTATTGATAGGCTGGCAGGAGGATCTGATTTCATGGGTGCAGGCAGCCCCAATTTATTATCCTTATGGCTTTCTTAGAGGTTGTACTTGATTATGCCACTACCAGAGGGGCAGACAGCGATGCCTTGGGTGACAGGGCAATGCAGGATGATGAGAGATGTAGCTGCTGATAGCTGGCAGATGAGATTGATGCAATATGGGACTGCTTATCTGAGCTTTTGGATTCCGACATGGAGGCTAGAGACCATGAGAGACATTCAGGATGGGTCGGTGGTTGTCAGGCTGCCAGGGTTGTATGTATCCTCTTTGTGTGTCCCATCATTAGTGAGCAGACAATATGGGTACCCGCAACAGATTGTCAAGACTTTGAGGGAGAGACTGCTGACTGATACTGTCCCGATGAGCATGACCGAGCCCCAGACTATGCAGTTTTTCAGCAGATCTTTCCTGGAGGGTTTTCTGCCTACTCGGACACTTCTTCGTCAAACTCGAGGTATTACATTCTTGACCACATAATATCTGATCTGGTATGAGGAGCAACGGGGTCCGGTGCAGTTGATGATAGAGGCTCGTTGTCGGGAATATCTTGGGGCAGACTACCCGACCAGTCGATCTTTCAGAGATATAGTGGTCCAGGGGAACCCAGATGATGTCACTGGTGATGTTACAGAGGACTATCGGAGGCAAGAGCTTCGGAGAGCTGCTATGAGAGATGATCCGGAGGTGATAGCTCGCAGAGAGGCCTTGAGGCAAGAGAGGACTGCTAGGGAAGCTTTGAGAGAGATTGGGCTGATCGATCCACCGACTCGCACTATACCCGAGCTAGGACGAGCTCGAACTGACCTTTTTGACATTCCTAGGCTAAAGACCTCCCGGGGACCGAGGAAGAGGAAGAGTAGAGACTCAAGTTCAGGAGCGGGAACCAACTCCTCGACGCTTTATTGAGAGATAGGAGACACTTTATTTATGTACCTTTGCTTTTGAGAAAGAGATTATTGTATGGAACATGAGTATCCTTCAATTGCTAATTGCAGACACAAATAGATGTTAGAATTTTGAAAATTTTATTGCTTTTATTCGCAGCAGGTTATATGAGTCGAAAGCAGGCCGTGCTTGAACTCATCAAAAAGAATATTAACTTGTAATGAATCTTTGAATAGCTTTGGAGTTGTAATCAAAACACATTTTGGCAAATTTAAAAACACCATTTATTTGACAAGATTTGAGATTTTGCAGCATTTTAGACCGAACCACAAGTGGGTACCTACGTTCCCCTTTTACAAAGAGAACTAAGGGGCTCAGGTCTCCATAGTTCGACTCAATTAACTTTGGTATTTAAGAAAGGGGAGATAGAAGAGGGACATGGTGCAACCCTGTTTTTTACCTAGACTACCCGCTTTTAGGGTTTTCCGTCTAGTTGGGTATATTCTTTTAACACCGGGCGCGTCCCTTATTTTTACATGGATTGCCTTTTGAGAGGTTTTCAGTCTCATCTGGGACAATTTTATTGCGCCTTTTATTCATCATTTTTCATTTTTTTTATTATTATTAATTTTTTTTATACAGAGGGGGAAGACTCGATCAGACATAATACCGCCGCAACTTGTCGCCATAGACTGGGTGCATGAATGGATTGCCATCAAAATCTGTCAGCTGCATAGCTCCTCCGGAGAAGATTTTCTTTACCAAGAACGGCCCAACCCAGACAAGTGCCCATTTGCCTAACGCACTGCTCTGATTTAATGGCTTCATCTTGAGGACTAGTTCACCAACCATGATATCCCGAGGTTTCACCTTTTTGTCGAAAGCACGGGCCATTCTCTTCTGATATGCCCGATTATGCTCCATAGCCTTTAATCTGCGCTCATCAAGCAATGCCAATTCATTGTATCGACTGTGGAGCCAGTCGATCTCATTGACTTCATTCTCAAGCAATACTCTGAGGGATGGAATTTCTAGCTCAATTGGCATAACAACCTCCATTCCATAAGTTAAGGCATATGGAGTTGTACCGGTAGCAGTCCGAAGTGAAGTGCGGTAGCCCCACAATTCTAGGTGAAGTTTCTCCGGCCAATCCCGTCCTCGCTCGGCCATTTTCTTGATAATTCGCTCAAGGTTTTTGTTGGCAACCTCTACAGCACCGTTGGTCTGCTGTCTATACGGCGATGACTTATGGCACTTGACTCTGTACTCTGAAACAAGTACTTAATCGGGTCCATTTTGGAGACTAGATGCACTGTATGAGACAACATGTAATGATTTAACTTTTCGACCACCCAAACCAAAGCTGCACACGTCTTCTCCAGAGCGGAATAGTTTAGCTCGCTTCCCTGGAATTTACGGCTGACAAAATAGATAGCATTTTCTACCTTCGGTCCTTCTTTTCTTGCGCTAGCATGGCTCCAACAGCCGTATCCATTACTGTCAAGTATAAAAGCAGAGGCTTGCTCCCATGTAGTGGACAAAGGATGGGGGATTGACAAGATAAGCTTTGATCTTTTCGAAGGCTAACTGGCACTTCTCATTCCAGATCACTTCCTGGTTCTTTTTCAGCAGCTTGAATATCGGCTCGCACATTGAGGTCAGCTGGTTGACAAATCAACTGATATACTGCATATGGCCCATAAAACCCTTTACCTCAGACACGGTCCTTGGCGGCTTCATCTCGACGATTGCCTTAATCTTTCTCGGATCTACCTCGATACCACGTTCTGTGACCATGTACCCCAAGACCATGCCACAGACAACCCCAAAGGTGCACTTTGCTGGATTCAATCTCATGGAATGCTCCCGCAGTCTGTTGAAGAACTTCCTCAGATCAATAAAGTGCTGCCCGTCTGACCCCTTCGAATGAATGATCATATCGTCAACATACACCTCAATTTCCTTGTGGATCATATCATGGAAAAGAGTGGTGACGGCCCTTTGATAGGTAGCCCCTGCATTCTTCAATCCGAACGGCATCACTGTATAGCAATAAGTACCCCAAGGAGTAGTAAACGCTGTCTTTTCTTGATCTGCTTCAGCCATCTTGATCTGATTATACCTAGCAAAACCATCAACAAAAGATTTGACTTCATAATTCGCCGTCGCATCTATGAGCATGTCTATGTTTGGCAGAGGGAAGTCATCCTTGGGACTGGCCTTGTTAAGATCTTGGAAGTCTACACAAACCCGCACCTTTCCATTTGCTTTAGTGTCCGTCACAATATTTGCGAGCCAGGTTGGATATTCAATCATCTTAATGAAGCCCACCCGCAGGAGTTTCTCGATCTCCTCCTTAACCTGCAAAGACCATTCGGGCTTGATCCGTCGCAACTTTTGCTTGATCGGCTTGGCATCTGCATCTTGGGGTGTCCGGTGCTCCACAATAGACGTGTCCAACCCAGGCATATCTTTGTAGGACCAGGCAAAAACATCCACAAACTCTTTGAGTAGCTCAACCAGGGCATCGGGTTCGGCTCCGGAGAAGAAGCTACCAATTTGTGTTTCTTTGGGCTCCTCGGCTATTCCCAGATTCACCGTGGTCAATATCACATCGGCAGCTTGGGCCCGGCTTTCCTTTCAGTCACAAACCTGCTTTGAATTATTATCTAAAAATTGTTCATCTATCGTGTCTGCATTATTTTCGATTGAATCTTGCTTAATTATTTTTAAGTCTTTATGCTCATTTTTAGTTAAGCGTTCAATCGTTAAATTTGCAATCAAGGGATACTCGGAAAGATCGATTATTTCTTTAAGAGCAAATGGGAAAACAACATCAACAACACGACGATGGTCTTCAGTCATGAGGACATCAGACCTATCACTAGACTCGAACTCAATTACAAGAGACTCAGAAGAACGACTCAAGACATGAGGAGCAAATTTGGACACAGAAGGACTGGGACGAGGTTTCAGTCCGAGCTTCTCGATCATAGTCTCTTGCTGGCAACTGGTCCTTTGAAGGAAGTCCAATTCTTCAAGGGCATCTCTGCAACTGTCACCAGAGTTCGTGGGTCCACCACCGGCCCATTCTCAAATTCAAGCACAGCTACCACATCATCATCTGAGGAAAAATCAATCAAATCCAGGGGATCCTTAGCAGCAATAACCTTCTCCGCAGGCATCTAAACTGTGTGCATAACACTTCCAGACTCTGATAACCCCAGACCTCCAAACAAATTTGCTAGGTCACCGTCTACATCCACGGGATCTGCACCACGAATTTATGAACTACAGGTTCATTTAAAGCAAGCTTCTCAAACTGATCAAAATAGTCAGGTCCCCAAAAATGATAACTATTTTCGTACGTGGCAGTCACACCTGGTCTCCTAGGCAGACTCTGAACATCTCTTTCATTGGGTCCTGGCTGGTAGAAATATTTCGTATCACTTCCATCCTTTCTTCCATCTGACTTAACCTCAGCTCTGGACAAATGAACATCTCACCATTTTCCTTGACAAAATGCTTATTAAGAGACCAACTGTAGGGACATACATCAGGCCTCTTATACCTTTTCACGACAACAAGAGTCATCCGCTCCTTGAGTGCTTCGGCTTTGTCATATGCCTTATCTTCTTCGATCACGACATACCCCAAACCTTGCTTGTTTCTTTTAGGCTTAGGCATTTCAATCTTATACTGTCCTTGCTGGCGCTTCCCTAACCCTAGTCCTGGAATGTAATTCATGCCTCGCATCATTTTTAATACAAGAGGAATCTTATCTGAGGAAGTTGTCAGATCAATAGTACAGACCTGCCCCTTCGGCTTTTCAATTGTAAACCCGCTAAGCATTAGATTTTCCTGGTCAAGCTTTATCTCCATCACAGGCATAGTACTAGTGCTAGTCCCTTCAATGGTGACACTATCTCCATAAATAGTTGTCAATATACCGTCCTGAACAAACTTCAAGCACTGGCGTAGTGTAGAGGCTACTGCTCCAATTTCATGTATCCAAGGCCTCCCCAACAATGCTGAAAACGTAACAGGGATATCAATTACTTGGAACTCCACTGCCATTTCTTTACCTCCGAACAACAAATTCAAGGAAACAATCCCCAAAACTTCCCTAGAAGTCGAATCATAGGCTTTGATGGTTTGGTTGGACGGTTTGAGACTCGTTGCATCAATATCCAGCATGCTCATCATTTTTGCTGGAAGCACATTCATGGCTGAGCCATTATCCACTAACACGTGAGGGATTCGGCCCCCCTCCAAAGGCACGATAATATGCAAAGACTCATTGTGTTTTGATCCATAGGGAGGCAAATTAAGCTCTGTGAAAGCGATAATATTTCCGTACTGGGCTGTCCCAATCAATTGACATGCTTCGTCCGGGGTTACATTGACAGACACCCTAGTCTTGGACAAAGCTTCTTCCAACTTCAGCTTATGGGGATAAGACGAGGTAAGCAACAACCAAAAAGAAATGTCAGCTTGAGTTCTCTTTAGCTGAGTTAAAATTGGATCATCCTGGACTACCTCCTCTCCAGCTAGTCTATAAGGATTTCGGGAAGCTTGTGGATCTAAAACTGCAATTCCCTTGTCTTTTCCATATGGTCCAGCGCCATCTGTACCCATTATTCTGCCTGACAGGGTCAGCAAATTGACTTCCATATCATCTACACATACAAAGCTTTTGCTGGCCTCCTTAAGCTCAGCCAATGTCAACGGAGCCGAATGAGTACTGTAAGTCCAAACTGCTTGCCTTATTTGACTTACTGACAAAGGTGCTTCAAAACTAGCTGCCACCTTAAGTTTTTCCAAAGAAAGTGGAGAATCTTTCGGAACTACAATCGTCTCAAGATGTAGGATTGATGGGCAAAGACTCTTCCTTTTCTAAAGAGTCTCATTCTTGGACTATAAAAAGGTGTCCCTCTCTCGATCACATATGACCAAGTCCCCGACAAACGTTGGTTTAAGATACACCAAGGCTTTTACGCCTATTATGGTTGATTAATCCAACATGAGGGTAAAAAGGTCACATAATGATGATCGCAAGTCCAAGATGAGCACGGGATAAAAATCCCTAACACATCAAATCCAAGGAATCCCGAGCGATAACCTTCTTATATGGTTTATACGTCCGGCAGATAACTTGGCACATTCCCTCCTTTTTCAAATCACATCTCACACACGAACGCATAAAACAAGCACAAACTTCGGATCTAGGAAGACTTGCTTTTGCAAGGCTCTTTGGGTGAACGCGATCCGTTCTTCCCAAAGAGCAACTTAACCTCCGGACCCTAATCCTTTTTTTTCAAAGTTTTCAGGAAATCAAAATGGTGTGGCGACTCCGTTTTTTAATAAAACCGGTGTCTTCAAACTGAGGTGAACCGGCGACCCTATAAAACGGTTCGATCCATGATGGGCCCACATTCACAAGCAGCCTCAATCATAAGGCTTGCAACTTGTAATAGTTAGGTATCATTAATAGTGCATTTTCACAAATCCATGTTTTGACCAAACTTGGTAGAGGACGTAGCAGTTAGTTAACACTGTGAACCTCTTCAAACAATTGTGTCATTCCTTTGTTTGCTTGCTTTTTATTTGTGTGTTGTAACCGGTTGACAGTCTCTCAACCGGTCACAACTTTTTACCTCTATTAACTGCCTGTTTGTTTCTCCATTGGAAAATACAGTTGCATGATATTTTAACTTACTCTTTGAAAATCCTACTGCCTAACCGATATGAGATAGCCTCCAAACTGGTATCCTATATCCGCTGTGCAAACTGGTCCCATCGGTTAGCATTTGAGATAAGGCAGTTGCCATTTTCAAAGGTTTCAAAAGAGTTTAAGAAATAGTTTTATACAGGCTATTCACCCCCCCTCTAGCCTGTTTCCTACCAATTGGGTCTAACAATTGGTATCAGAGCTTACAATTTTCGAAAAATATTTTTCCAGGCTTAACAGCTTGAATTACCGATTCCAAGATGACAGAAAAACTCATGCAAACGTGGAACATGAAGACTATTCCCATGTTAAACGAAAACGAATTTCCAGTGTTGAAAAACAGAATGATGCGGTATATGGATTCAATTGATGATAGGTTAATGACTGTAGTCAGAGATGGTCCTATGACACCCATTAAAATCAACACCACACCTAGAGCACCCTAAACTACTCTCATGGATCATGTAGATAGATCTTCAGATCAAGATTTTGAGGTTTATGAAACTTATGTTCCAAAGTCCCGAGAAGAATGGACTGAGGAGGATAAGATTTGTGCAGCCCGGGATAAAAAGTCCATGCACATTCTAACCTCCGTTCTTGATGATAGACTTTAGAAGCAAGTACAAAGCTATGAGACTGCTCAACATGTGTGGAAAAGTCTTCTCAGATATTTCGAAGGAGATCAAGTGGCTAAGGACAACCCAGCTCTACAAAAGTGTTGCTGAGTTCGAGTCCTTCAAGAAGAACCCAAGTGAGACTCTTAAGGAAACGTACGACCGTTCTGTGAGGTAAGCAATTCTTGCGCTTCTTTAAGAAGAGTCTATACAATGAAAGACCTTAACATGAGGTTCCTCAATTCTCTTGGAGATTTATGGCATGTCAAGGTCGCTATTTTAAATGAATGCCGAGATTTGGACAAAACTCACTTTCAAAATATTTTGTCAACTTTATTTTTTTATGAGGAAGAACTCAATAGGCTGGGTGGAGTTCAAAAACAATTTAAAAACTTATCTCTGCCAGCTCAGACTGAGATATTTCCAGGCTCTTCTATGTCAATAACCAATCTGCCAATGACTCTCCCTCAACCTCTCAGCCTCATATGAACCAAACCAATGTCAACCCTAGCAAGCCTACCGAGGAAGATGAATTTGACGCCTTTGCTAGGAAATATAGAAAATTCAAGGACTTTAAGAGATCCCAACAACCCCACAGCAAATCATTCCATCCCAAATCCTCATCCTTCCAAAGATCTGGAAATTTCCAAAGATCTGGCCAAACCTCAACCTCAACCGATGGCAAAAATGCTCAAGGTGAGCTTGTTTGCTACAATTGTAGGAAACCTGGCAATTTCGCCTCTAAGTGTCCTCAACCGAAATATGAATTTTTGAAGAAGAAACCATTTAGGAAAAACCCAAGATCCAAAAGCTTAGTAGCCGAGGAAGGGACAGAAAAGGCTATGCCAGTTTGGTTTGAGACTGACTTTGAAAATGATAATGCTGACTCAGATGAAGATGTTGTTGTTAGTTTTGTTTCTATTGATGGAACCGATGAAGGACATATCTCTTTACAGTCACCAATCTTCAGACACCCAAACTCCAGTGACCAGTCAACACGCAATGACACAACCATACCGGTGAGATCTCCCCTGTCATATTTTGACAAACATATACCTAGGGCAGATAACCCCTACAACTTCAAAATTCAGAGTATAGGTGGAGCTCTCTACGCTCAATGCAAAACTGCTCCCACTCTCAGACCTCTGATGCAACCGACACAACAGACCTACCAAACTCAGGCTCAACCGATCTCTTTTCATCAACCTGTGTTTGAACCCCTACCGATCCAATTCAAGAAAACCTTAACCGACATAAGTCTTCAACTGACCTCCTCCTTGCCAAATTTTGATCCTAACTTTGAACCAACATCCTCAATCTCTCAGCCTACTATTGACCCAATTCCCAACATGTCAAAGTCTGAAATGGCAAAGGTGATGAATAAACTCTTCACTGATTTTGAAAAATTAAATGATGTTCATAAAGTGATGGTTGTTGATCTTAAAAGAATCACAACTGAGAATGACTCTTTGAAAGCTGAAATAAAAGTTTTGAAAGAAAGTCAGCAAGAGCCTAATCAGTTGAGAAAAGAAAATCAAGAACTCCCTGAAAGACTGAACATCTGCCTTTATCAAATTGCTGATTTAGTTTCAAGAAACAATTCTCTCACCAAGACAATTGATTCTTATTCTAAATCTAGTGCTGCTGTTGAGACTATCCTAAAAGACCAAATGACTTTTAGGGAACCATCGGGTTTAGGATTTAACTCCAGCAGTAATGACAGCAAAATTAAGCCAGATGTTGAGTCTGTCACTGAAAACTTGATGGATAAGTTTGATGATATCAATCTAACCTGCTAAAGAAAAGTTCTCCTCAAACTTTTGGTGCTGTCCCACTCACCTATCCTAAGGTGAAGGAACACATCAAGGTCAAGATTGACAAGAACAAAACCCAATGGGCTAAGGTAGTTGATCCTAAGCTGGGTCCCTATGTCCCACTTGGAGATGGTGATAGCAAAGTTGGAGTTAAACTTGCTAGTCAAGCTGCAGGTTTGGAAACCCCAACCGGTAAGGCAACCTTAACTGGTCAAGGAGTAACCAGTCAGACATCAGTCACCGGCTGCACAACTACTCCAACCGGTAAGTGTTCTTCAATCGGTAAAGGGAACTCCAAATCCATGCAACCGACCAACAAAGGTAAAGCCAACACCTTTGTGCCCAAAGTTTTTGTTCCTGCTCAAACTTCTGAACCTTCTGAAGCATTTGGCAGATTGAATATAAACTCATCCAAACCTTCACAGCCTTCAAATAAATGTTCAAATTGTGGATTTATCGGTCACAAGGCTTATGAATGCCTCTTGAAGCACCTATCTGGACCCACTGAGTCTCAAAGCTCAAGTGGTGGCCAGGTATGATTGCCAAAGAGGAACTAACTCTTTGGACCCAAAAGAATAAGGGGGATCATAAGCTTATTGTCTTATTTCAGGAATGCTTTATGGCCTCAACCGATTTAAGTAAGAATGTTTTGATTATGGACAGTGGATGCTCACAGCATATGACTGGCCATGATGATCTCCTTACCGATCTTGAAGAAGCATCTAGTCCTCCAGTTGTCTTTGGTGACAACACAAAGGGTAAAATTATCGGTCGTGGATCCATCAAAAGAGGTACAGTTACTATACAGAAGGTATCTTTGGTGGATGGTCTGAAACACAACCTTCTCTCCATATCACAATTTTGTGATAAAGGTATGCATTGTATTTTCAATTCTTCCAACTGTTATGTGAAAGACATTGCTACCGGAGAAACCTTACTCACTGGACAACGAAAAGGTAACATTTATGCTATAGATTTAAATACTGTTTCGAGTGTGACTAATGTTTGTTTTGTAGTAAAGAAAATCATTGAGAATTTAAGGCTATGGCACAAGAGACTCAGTTGCTTGAACTTCAAATACATTTCCAAGTTGGCAAATGCAAATTTGGTCTCCGGCTTACCTCAAGTGTCTGCTGATCATGGAAGGAAATGCAGAGCTTGCCAGTTAGGAAAGAAACATTAAGAATCATTCCATAGCAAGCCCTGCATGTCCACATCTAAGCACCTTCAGCTGCTACATATGGATCTATTTGGACCCACAACAACTGCCAGTTTAGGGGGAAGCAGATATGCCTTGGTTGTTGTAGACGACTATTCAAGATATACATGGGTAGAAACCTTTGCCTCCAAAGATGATACATATGAAGCTTCCACCAAGCTTTTTAGTCTACTTGAAACTCAAAAGGAGAGTGACATCATCAATATGAGATACGACAATGGAACGGAGTTCAAGAATAATGGCATTGCTCAGTACTGTGATGATCACGGAATTGACCACAACTTCTCAGCCGCTGGAACACCATAACAAAATGGTGTTGTTGAGAGAAAGAACAGAACCTTGATCGAAGCTGGGAAAACAATGATATCCGAAGTAAGGCTACCAAAGTACTTTTGGGCTGAAGCTATCCATACAGCATGCTTCACACAGAATTGATCTTTGGTCAACAAATTTCACAACAAGACCCCTTATGAGCTTTGGCGTGGCAGAATTCCTAACATTGGTTTCTTCAAGATTTTCTGCAGCAAGTGTTATGTTCTTTACAACGGTAAGGAGCGTCGAGGTAAATTTGATGAGAAATCCGATGAAGGTATCTTTGCTGGTTATGCCAAGCATAGTAAGGCATTTAGAGTTTTTAATAAATGTCTGTTGAAAATTGTTGAATATGTTCATGTTATATTTGATGAATTTGATTTGCTAGAGTTTGACAAGGCTCCAAATAGCACTAATTATTCTGGTGTTTTGAGACAGGTGAATCTAGTAACTCTAACTCCAATCAAACCACCAACAATAATGCAAATCAACCTCGAGCTCAGCATTCAGTTTCAAGTGGTGTAACCAGTAGAGCCCTAGTTGATGATTCATTTTTCCCTCAATCGGTTAGAAATTCTAGCGCTCATAATCCCTTAACTGATTCACTACCAGCTAGCCCCTCTAAAACTGTTCCTTTTACCCCACCTGAACCTGAACCTGAACCAGTTTCAAACATTCGCTTACCATTTCCTTCACCACAATCTGATCGGTCATCCTCACCTCTCCCTAACCGATCTCCCCAACCGGTCACACCTCCCTCAACCGGTTCTGCTCCTCCCTTAGAAATCCTAAGACAAGAATCGATCAGGCAAGACCTCCCTAGGGATGTGAGATTAGTTAGAGATCACCCATTAGAAAATGTGATTGGTGATGTCTTTGGTCCAAGAATGACTAGAGGCCAGTTAAGAAGTATGGAGGAACAACATGGTCTATTCTCCTCTGCTATGATCTCAAATATAGAACCAAAGAAGACTGAAGAAGCACTGAATGAACCCAGCTGGGTTGAAGCCATGCAAGAAGAGCTCAACCAGTTTGATAGATGCAAAGTATGGGAATTAGTGCCTAGACCTAGTGATCAGATAGTGATTGGAATGAAATGGGTTTATAGAAATAAATTGGATGAGTCTGGAAAAATAACAAGGAACAAAGAAAGACTAATGGCAAAAGGGTACAGACAGGAAGAAGGCATTATGATGAGACTTTTGCCCCCGTAGCTAGACTAGAAGCCATTAGGTTATTTCTTGCCTATGCAGCCTACAAGGAATTTAAGTTATACCAAATGGACGTGAAAAATGCATTTCTGAATGGAGAACTTCAAGAGCTTGTTTATGTAGATCAACCTATGGGATTTGAGGACTCCAATAAGCCTAATCATGTCTACCGGTTAAACAAAGCTTTGTATGGCCTCAAGCAAGCACCTATAGCATGTTATGAAACTCTCGCCAAATTCCTACTTAGTGAGAAGTTCGAACGAGGTAAATCGATACCACCTTATTTATTGCTAAGCATAATGGACATTCATTGTTAGTTCAAAAATATGTTGATGACATTATTTTTAGATCTACTAACGAAAAATTATGCAAGAGATTTGAGAAACTTATGCAGAGAAAATTTGAGATGAGCATGATGGGAGAGCTAACCTTTTTCCTTGGACTTCAAGTCAAAAAAACTCAAGAAGGTATCTTCATCAATCAAGCCAAATAAACCAATGATCTCATCAAGAGATTTGGTCTTGACTCAGCTCATCCTCAAAGCACTCCAATGGGCACCAATGTACACCTTGTTAAAGATGAGTCTGGTAAGAAAGTAGATATGACACTCTACCGAGGTATGATAGGATCTCTACTTTACTTAACCGCTAGTAGGACCAGATATCATGTTTGCCGTATGTGTATGTGCTAGGTTTCAAGCTGATCCGAGAGAATCACACCTTAAAGTTGTTAAGAGAATTATTAGATATCTTGTGGGAACTGCTAACTTAGGTTTGTGGTATACAAAAGATTCATTCTTTACACTATTTGGCTATTCAGATGCTGATTTTGTAGCTTGTAGGGTCACAAGGAAAAGTACTAGTGGAACTTGTTAATTTCTAGGTAACCGACTGGTTTCCTGGTCGTGCAAGAAGCAAGCTTCAATTTCCACTTCTACAACTGAGGCTGAGTACATAGCTGCTAGAAGTTGCTGCTCACAAATCCTATGGATGAAGAAATAACTGGTGGACTATGAAATTCCCCAAGAAGTGTGTCCCATCTACTGCGACAATACCTCAACCATTTCAGTCTCCAACAATCCTGTGATGCATTCCAAGACAAAGCACATAGACATCAAATACCACTTCCTCAAGGATCATGTTGAAAAGGGTAATATTGTTCTCTTAAAAGTTCAAACTGATTATTAGTTAGCTAACATTTTGACAAAACTCTTAGATATTAAAAGATTTGAATTCCTTAGAGGAGAACTAGGCACGATTGATATTCGTTGATAAATTGTGCTAAATTTGCTACCTATATAAGCTATCAACCGATCAAAAGGTGTTATCCAAGTTTGCTCTCATTCTACCTTGCTGGTTCAACCTAACCGGTGTCTCTAATCGATGGATCCCAACCGATGGAAATTGTTCTTAACCGGTCATTGCACCTGACCGACCATAATTCCAACCGTTACCTCTATAATCGGTCAAGCCTCAAGTAGTTGCGTTAACCGATTAGCTAGCCTAACCGGTCAATATAAATGCCTAACCGACGAACTGCGGCCGGATCCAAATCCCCAATTCATTTTTAACCGGCTCGTCTCTCTCTGTACCTGATGTCCTTTCACCGTCTTTTAAGCCGAATTTATCTGACATCTACAGTAAGATGTTACCAACTTGTCCTTCTGGGTGGATAAAAATTTTAAAATTTTGATAAAAAAAGGTTATCTCTGTATCACTCCAATTTATCAAAAGGTTATCTTTTTGTTCATTATTATGTCATAATATAACTGCTGCACACACGTACCTATTTTTAAGCCTCCATATTTAAAATCGTGTTTAAAACATTTAGATATCTATGCAAACCAGTTGAAACATTTTTAAATTTTGGTCTCTCCAGTACAAAACCCCTTCATCTTCTTTTTCTCTCTCTCTATAAAAGGAAATCACAAAAACCTCATTTGAACTTTCCAAACCCTAGAACTCTCAAGTTCTCTCTGCAAAAATCAATTTTTCAACCGGCAAACCGTTCCCTTATTTTGTTCTTCATCTGTTCTTCATCAACCTTCAATCTTTTCTGGTAAAACTCTTAAAATCTCAAAAAAAATTCTAGGTTATGAATATTGATGTTAGAACACTAAAAAGCTTTCAAAGTTATGAACTTGTTTTTATTTGTCTATTTTATTAAATGTTCTAACTTAAAATGTTGTTTTGATTCTTGATTTCTGTAGATGGCTCCCAAACTAACTCCCAAGAAAGACATTTACGGAGGTTACATTCTTCCCAGCTTCTTCGAATCAGAAGAAGGAAAGCTGCTACAAGCCTTGTTATCTGATGCTGGTCTCCTTCCGTTCTTGATGCCTGAAGGAAATTATGATATCTTGTATGAGTTGGTCAATGAGCTATTCAAAAATGGGATTCTGGATGAAAGTGTAAAGCCTGGAGAAATGTCTACCATATCCTCAACTGTTGCTGGCATACCGGTTGTCTTCTCACCGGCCTCCATAGTAGATGCGTTCCCCTCCTTGCCTTCAACCGGTTCCTCATCGGTTGACATGAAAAGTATGGAGCTAGCCTGGGCTCAAGTTAGAGGAGCTGATCCATTCATTACCGGTGAAAGTAACAAGAAGGATGACTTGGATGCTGTTCATTATGCCTTGGCTGAAGTTGTAGGCCGATACATTATCTGCTGGTCAGGCTCCCATCACTGCATCACCATGATATAGTGGGAAGCCATTGTTGTTGTGTTGCTCAAGAAAAGCTTCAATTGGTGCTCCTTCATTTACAGAGTGATTTTGATTTCTTTTAAGAAATTTCAGAAGGAAAAGCCACTGACTAGGACAAATAAATCTAGGCCTTGTCATTACATCCTCATCAACAGAATTCTTATGAGAATCCCTTCCATATTTGCCATATCAGACAATCATCCCTCCTATCCCAAATCTTTTGTCAAAGCCTTTGACAAAGCTGATCAAGCTAGGATTTTTAGAGAAGCCAAACAGACGATAGCTGCTACCTCAACCGATCCAGCCCCAACTGTTGCTGAACCGGTTAAGAAGAAGAAAGCTTCCAAGCCAAAAAGCCAGAAACTGATGCTGAAACCGTTGCGCCCAAGCCCTCTCAACCGATCATCTCTTCACCGGTTAAGAGAAAGCCTACTGATGATCAACCGATCTCTAGCCGACCAAGAAAGACAGCTAGGAAATCAATAAAGCCTTTAACTTCCCCCCCTTCAAAATCAAAACCAATCCCAAAAACCCCTTTCCAACTTGCCAAAGAAAACTCAGAAAGAAAAAGGAGGATTGAAACTGACCTGACAACCTTCATTCCCTTCATACCCAAAAGGCTACTCAACCATGACACCCTAATCGACAATATTCCTATAACCGGTCATGCCTCTAACCCTTCTTATCGATGCTGCCAACCGATTAGAAACCCCACCTTCCATATGTTCCATAACAACCCTTGGGCTGTCAAACCCCAATCTGCTCCATCACCCAAATGGGTCTATCCTATTGACCATTTACCTCCCTTTATCAGGAAGCTACTGTAATTCCATGAAATTAACAAAGCCGCAGTTCCAGTTGGAAACATCCATGACTATATTGATTATGGCAATAGTAAAGAGAAAAAGGGCATCTACTTCAGCAGACCCTGTAGGCTAAGAGAATTTGATGTATCTCTTTCTAGGCTCAACCTCATCAAGTTGTACAACCGTTTCTTTGATCAGCTTCCCCTCTAATGGAATGCTGTTTACTTGACTTAGGACAGGTTAAGGCAAGTTATGATGATCCAATCAGTTTGGGTAGACTTTGCAATTCTATATGGAGCAAGGGATACCTTAATAGAATCAGACCCATATCAGTTGGGCATATATGAGCTTGATGAAGACTCTCTCCCAAACTTCGATTCTGAACCGGTTGGGCCAAGAAAGAATCAGTTGATGAGGAATGTGATGGAAGTGTTAGAGAATATGATGGAGATTGATGCTGAACTCAAGGCTGCTGGAAATATAGCCTTAGCCAATTTCTTCTCATTGGCCCAATCCAACAAAACAAAGTGGACCTTTGTAACCGATGAAGAATTTGATAAGTTGTTCAAAGATAATGGTGAAGAAGCTGAGGAAGAGCAAATCGATGATAATGACCAGTCAAGCTCGAGTACTACTTCTACTTCTAGCTCTAGCTCTGATGATGACCTGTCAAAAGAGAACAGTTTTTACAACTCCTAAACCGATGGAAACGGTTAGAAGAGTAGGAGGAGGCGTAACTGATACAACACCGGTTACGGCCTTGGGAGGAGGCGATGCTGTTACAATCGATCCCTTAGTTGTTACTCAACCGATTGATATGCCTCTAACCGATATATCTGCTACTGAACCGATTAGAGAGGAGAAACCGATTGAAGAAAAGACGGCTGATCAAACCGATGCTTCTATTGATCAAGGTTTACAGACCGCTATGGCAGCCAGTCTAGCCGAGTTGGACCGACAACGGTCAAGGGCTGAGGAAATGGCCACTGCTCAAGCTATTCAAGCCTCTCTTATATAAAGCCAAGCCAGTTCAATCCAAGCCTCCATTTCTAAGGAAAAGCCACCTGTTGAGGAGGAGCAACTATTTTCATCTATAAATGATTTGCCTGAATCAAATTTCTTTGAAGATGAAGAGGAAATAGAGTTTACAGCTGCTGAATCATTTGACTATAATCCTTTTGATCCTGCTCATCCACCGACCAGTTTTGACTTCACTCATGATCAGAAAGATTTGATGCCTCCGCTCAACTATTTCACTACTAAAGCTTCTATCCCCCGGTTACCTAATGGGATGCTTTATTTTGAGCTACATGTGAAGGTTGTAAGCTGTAGACACCCCATTCTGAACCCATCGGAGCAGATTAATACCACTCTAAGTCTCGCCTTGAGTCAAGAGTAGAAATCCACCATTTCGTCATGTTTTGTTAAGTTTTGACTAACGACCGTTAGTTTGGACTAAAACTGCATACGAGATAACGAGGGAAGGACATAATTGTCCACTGGAAGCCTTGTCCCGTGCGGAACGTGCATGTCTCACGCGATACTAAGCTTCTGCAGACGTACAGAAGCCAGTTTCCTCATCGATTTCAAGCTCTTTCTTGATAAAACCTTATCAATCCGGTCATCCAATAGAATTTGGGTTCTGGAACCTTCCCAGGGTATTTTACCTCTCCACCTTCACCTCTCCAACACCTCTCCAACACCTATAAATACTTGAAGAATTTCAGTATTTCAGATCCCAGACTTTTCAGTCAAAACCCCTACGTTTACTGGTTTCTCTCCCTGAAAGATTTCTATAAACCACCCTAAAATCACCTAAAAGTTTGTTCATCAACCTTATTGATCAACAAACATCGAAGCCCGAACCAAGGACCGAGGCGAAGCTCTGTCCACATCAAGGTTCGACTCTAAACTTGAGTCAAAACTCTGTCCGAATCTCTTCACACAAGTTAATCTTCCTTTCCCTTTCTAATTGATTGTTAGAGTGGTATAATACATCAAACCTAGGATTGGCCTAGAGCCTCCCCAAATCATGGGGACGGTCTCAAAGCAATTGATCCTATATTCCGTTTAACCTCGTTAAATGGATTCTTTTACTTATTTAATTAAAACGTCTTTTTCTTTGAAAACCTCTCTTTTAGCAAGACCGATATCCGGATTGGGTGGAATGGGTGCTCCTTGACATTCCCATTCCATAATCTAAGTCCCGAACCCAAAATCTATTTTCAAATGGTTTTTTCTATATTTCCAACTAAATAAATATAGGTGGTGTCTCAAAAAGATGTTAATAAATTCACGCATCGCTACAGTGGCGACTCCGCTGGGGACAATAAATTTAAAGTGGCTTAAACTTGCGTTAATAAAAAGTGGTTTTCAAATTAAAAATCGTTTTTTTATTCAGATCAAGCTAGTCTCGCACGAGACAACCTGTTTCGCGCGAGACAATGCTTCAGCAATCTGTGTGTCTTCTGGTTTTCCCTGTTCGTCTCAAGATCTGAGATGAGAGTCGAATGCGCAAGGGGGATTCCAGATTACATTATCTGCCGAGTTCTTTCATCTCAAGGCCTCCCTTAAGATGTAGAACTCAAATCCGTATTTAGTTTAAATAATTGATTATTATTTATAAACTGCGTGTGATTGGGTTTTTAGATTAAAGTCCGGTCCAGTGGGGATTCGAGAGTGGTAATTAAATTATTTATCTCTCTCTCTCTCTCTCTCTCTCTCTCTCATTAAGTGGAACTACGACGGTCTGAGTCTTCCTAATTTGAAAGAAACGTAGGCAACCACTTGGTGCGACCAATATCTGTTTTATTTTATTTTTTCAAAAAAAAGTCTCTATTTTTCTCTATCACCTAGGTTGACTCTCACACACGCGCACACATGCTATATCTCTCATTGCACTACATACCCTGATTTAACCTGGGACCCACACTAAGGACAAATGACGGTAACCACCTAGTCGCCGGTCTCTCCGAAGTTGGATCATCCCACTCCGCGTATTCAATCAATCTAGATTGTCATATCGCGGGGAGCCTAGCCTTCCAGCCCTACATCGCCACATATCATGTAGATTGTCTTTTTAGGATCACTCTGTGACCGGTCGGTTTGACTCGGTGATCTTTTCTTTTTTTTGACCAAAATAAAGCCATGTAAAATTGACCATAAAGAAGGACTCGGAATAGTCCTTTCGAAAAAGTCCCTTCGGAATGACCCTTTCGGATTTGTCCCTTCAAAAGAAAAATAGTCCCTTCAAAAGAAAAAAAATCCTTCAAACAATCTTACATGGCTTTATTTACAAAAATTGGATTGATTACTTAGTCGTTAGGTTTTGATAAAGACCTTAGAAACCCCTCAAAACGGATTTTCCGTTCTGACCAAAAATTAGGTTTAATAAAAATCGACTTTCCGTGTGATTGTCTCATGCGATACTACCTGTCCCGCGCGGGACAATGTCTCTATTTGTTGTGTTTGAGCCTGAACAGTTTAAGCCTTCTTCCAACTCGTTGGGGCTAGATTTGATCCTGATACCATCTATGCGTCTCTTGTGTCAGTTTTCCGAAGCTACTCAACCTCAAGACTCCCAACACAATGTCTAGTGAAAAGTACTTCGTCACCAAGAAGGACCTTGAACAGAAAACTCTGCAAGATATGACCAAGTCCCTTGTCGCTGAAATGGAGCATGTGGAAGGCTGGAGAGAAGCTTTTGATATACCTACCACCCGCATTGCTAGAGATTTCCAGAAGATGGAAAGTGACTCCGACAGCGGGCGATCATCTGTGCAAGAAGAGCTAAGTGACATCAAAGCTCAACGTGCCAAAGCCCTACAACAAATTGACAACAATGATGCATGGCATAACCTGGAAGAGTCAATCCAAGCTGACAAGACAAAGATGCTGATTGAAGAACTTGAGGAGGTCAAAAGCGAACTTGAGGCTATGACTCAAAAGTGTAATGCCCTCGAAGCCCACATTGAGGATGACATTGATGAGAGGGTCAAGTATTTGTGCAGCACTACGAAAACCATATTCGAGACCTTCATAATCAAATGGATAAATGAAGGAAGGGGAGGACTTTCACCGACATTGGGAGGATCTCTCTCGGTCATCTCTTCAGATGTCTTCACAAGGATGGAAAACTGAAGCCAATGGAAGATTACATACCTAAGAGGGAAGGTCGAGCTCCACACCTCTACTGCTACTACCATCAATGCCATGGCCATCACACCGATGATTGCTCCAACTTGAAGAACGCAGTCCAAGATCTTATTGACAACGACACCATCAGAGTTTGTCCAAGCGGTGGCATAGTTTGGATGAATTCAAGCAAATGAGAGATCTCTTTCTTTTTCAGTTATTTACTTTTATTTGCAAAAAGAAACGATTAGTAATTTAGTTTAGTTTGGGTACTACTTGCCTAAAATCCTCATTTGTGGGCAAGAGTATCAAGTTGCTTTTCAATAATAGTTTAGTCCGTATCTTTTCTTTAAAATTCTGATTATTTATTCAGCAAGATAGTACCGTAAATGTCATAGAAATTTGCAATGAAAACGATTACTCTAAAGCACTTCGGTTTTTCGGAAACCTTCCTGTTTGGAGAATGATGCAAGCGACGAAAGGGTACTTTCCTGGCTTCGTACTTGGCAAACACTTACAAGGGATAACGGATCCACCTCCGGTTCCCCCACCACATATGAAGCATGGCCTAGGATACGTCATTTCCATCCACGATGAAAGTGACGAAGAAGAGTGGGACTTCACTCAAATCAAGTGGGAAGGAACCGCGTACAAAAGTCACAATGACCCAAAGGGCAAAGATTGCCACCTCGAACCATACCGAAAGACACTCAACGGCTACTTCATTCGAGAAGGGGAAAGCATCCCATACTTTATCTTTTCAGAACCATGGACTGACGATAAAGGAAAACGCCAACTAGGCTTTGAAATTTTCAGCGACTGCGATGCTTCGCCAGATGAAACAGAACCCGTTCCACTAATCCCTAAAGATTTGTGGGGCACAAAGGCAGAAATGACCAGCGAATGGGACTTTGTGTTAGGAGAAGACATGCTGCCACAGTTTGAGAACATGTATCAACTATAAGACAGCCATATCCATGCAATATCCAAGGGGGACGCTCCAACTACTGATTACACGAAGCTAATCCAGAAATGTGATGAGCCAATTCTAAACTGGCACATCACCGGGGGACCAGTTGTTAATGAAGACTTCATGATCAAAGAGCTTAGTTGTACTCCCCATCCCTGCAGGAAGATAGGCCCTGTAACTTTCACTTTAGAGTCAGGCTCCACCTCTGATGAACTCACTCAAGAGGAAATCGAGGCGGTGGCCGAACATGTATTCCCTTACTTCCTTAATCAAAACTTTGATCTTTTCAAGTACCTTGAGATTGCTAACATCGTGAATGATGAATTAACTAATAATAATCAATATAACAAACAAGTTAATAATGAATCATACGATGAGATAGACCAAGAAAATGAACAAATTTTAAAAGAATTAGCAAAGCAAGTAGGTCGTTGTGGAAAGAATGGCCCCGTTGACAATGAAGAAATGCAGACGGTTAATCTTGGGACAACAGAAGACCCCAGAGAAACAAAGATCGGCATCTTCTTCAAGGGGGAAGATAGAGAAACCTTAATGCAGCTCCTCAGAGAATATGTCGACGTCTTCGCTTGGTCCTACAAAGATATGCCGGGGTTAAGTCAGTCGATCGTAGAACATAAGATACCGTTGCTACCCAACGCCAAACCAGTCAAACAGAAACTACGCAGATCAAGCCCGCATGGTCAATGCAAGTGAAAGAAGAGATCATGAAACTCTTGAACGTAGGGTTTATCAAGGTGATTGAGTATCCGGAATGGCTAGCCAACACAGTACAAGTAGCCAAGTCGAATGGGAAAATACGAGTCTGTGTTGACTTCAGAGACTTGAACAAGGCATCCCCTAAAGATGACTTCCCGCTACCAAATATACACATGTTGGTCGATTCCACCGCAGCATACGAAGTTCGCTCATTTGTAAATGGCTTCGCAGGGTATAACCAAATCCTCATGGCAGAGAAAGACCAACACAAAACGGCGTTCACCACACCTTGGGGGACGTTCTGTTATACGGTCATGCCGTTTGTTCTGAAAGATGCTGGGGCTACTTATCAAAGTGCAGTCACGACTCTATTTCATGACATGATCCACAAAGAAATAGAGGTATATGTGGACGAAATGATTATCCACTCAAAGGGGACAGATGGTCAGCACTTCAGAGATCTCATAAAATTCTTCAATCGACTGAGACAACACAAGATGAGGCTCAACCCCGCAAAATGCTCATTCAGAGTGGTCAAAGGGAAGGTCTTAGGATACATGGTCACCGAACGTGGCATAGAAGCAGATCTCGCCAAAATAAAGGCGATCATAGACATGCCTCCACCTAGAACACAGGAAGAAGTAAAGGGATTCATGGACAGCTCCAATACATCAGTCGATTCATCAATCAATTGACTACAACGTGCAATCCTATCTTCAAGCTACTTAAAAAAAATGAACCTCAAGAATGGACCGAGGAATGTCAAGAGGAATTCGAGGAAGTTAATCACTACTTAACCTCTCCACCCATCCTGGTTCCACCGCACAAGGAGAAACCCTTAAAACTATACCTCACGGTTACTGACAATGCGCTGGGGGCTATGCTCGCTCAAGAACATCTAGCTTCACACACAGAGAATGCGATCTACTTTGTCAGCCACAGATTCCAAGGCAGCGAAATCAACTACTCTCCACTCAACAAGTCTTGCCCTGCTCTTGTCTGGGTAATACAGACGTTCGTCTCATCGCAAGAACGGATCCTTTGAAATATATCCAGACAAATCAAATTTGTCTTCGCGATTGGCTAAGTGGTATTTCATGCTCGCGGGATATGATATCACTTACGTCACTCAAAAATTTGTCAGAGGCAGTGTGTTCGCAGATCAATTGGCCGAATTTCCTTGCGACGAAGTGAAGGGGGAAGACCCGCGATTCCCTGATGAGGACATTATGAGTTTAGAAGACGAAAATAAGTGGCGATTATTTTTTGATGGCGCTGCCAATAAGAAAGGTTTCGGCATCAGAATGTTGTTAGTGGATCCCGACGACATCTATACTCCACTAGCAATACGTCTTGACTTTGATGCCACTAATAACACTGCCGAATATGAAGCTTGCATAGCGGGACTCGAAGCATCCCTAGAACGCAACGTAATCGAACTTGAGGTATTTGAGGACTCCCAGTTGATCATCAATCAGACACTGAAAAAGTGGAGGATCCAAGATTCGACCCTTCAAAAATACAATGCCCACCTCCAAGAGTTAGTGCAACAATTCCGAGATATCTCATTCCACTATCTCCCTAGAGACAAAAACCGGTTTGCAGATGCATTGGCTACACTTGCTTCCTTGGTTAAAATCCCTGCAGGAAAGGCAGTAAAACCCTTCAAAGTAACTCGGCGAGCAACTCCTGCCTACTGTGCCGCTATAGACCTCCATGACTGCAAAGACAAGTGGTCATCCGAATGCACCACCATTGAGGACTCCGAAAAGAAACCATGGTACTATGACATTTGGCATTTCATCCTAAATGGAACCATTCTGCCTAAGACCGACAAGAAGACTCAGATTTCCCTTAGGAGGCTGGCAGCTAACTACGTCATCATTGCTGGCCGTCTATTCAAAAAATACTCCCAGGGGAACCTCCTTTGCGCCACCGAAGAAGAGGCCCAAGAAATAATGGACCACGTTCATCAAGGAGTGTGTGGAACCCACATGAGCGGCAACATTCTCTCCAAAAATATCATCAGACAAGGGTACTTTTGGTTAACCATGGAGGCCGACTGTATCAGCATGGTCAAGATATGCCATAAGTGTCAGATACAGGCCAACCTTCAGCATACACCACCTTCACTGCTATACCCTATGACATCACCTTGGCCGTTCTCAACATGGGGCATAGATGTGATTGGAAAGGTTACACCCGCAGGAGCCAATGGGCACTGTTTCGTCTTAGTAGCCATTGACTATTTCACTAAATGGATCTAGGCCGCCTCCTATAAAGTGTTGAATGCCCGAAAGGTGTCATAATTCATCAAGCACAACATCATTTGCCGATATGGGGTTCCCCAAGAGATGATATCAAAAAATGGTTCCCATTTCGAGAAGGAAACTGATCACCTCTTAACAGAGTACAAAATCGTAAGACATAAATAATCTCCTGACAGGCCTCAAACGAATGGAGCAGTTGAAGCCGCAAACAAAATGATCGAAACCATCATCAGAAAAATGGCAATCACTGGGAAAGACTGACCCGACAAGCTACCCTTCGCGGTTTGGGGATACCGCACTTCGATCCGAACAGCTACCGGGAGGACTCCATACGCTCTCACATACGGAATGGAAGTTGTTCTACATATAGAATTGGAAATATCATCACTGAGGGTTCTCCTGGAAAACCAAGTGAATGAAGTCGACTGGCTAGAAAGCAGATACGAAGAGCTAGCCCTGCTAGACGAAAGAAGGTTGAGAGCATCCGAACACACTCAAGCTTCCAAAGAAGAATGGCAAGAGCTTTCAACAAAAAGGTCAAGACAAGAAACATCAGACTAGGTGACTTGGTTCTCCACGAGCATCATATTGGACCTTTAAACCCTCTAGGAATGTGGGGACCAAGATGGATAGGACCCTACGTTGTTAAGAAGATATTCTCTGGGGGAGCCCTTCAGCTGGTGGACTTAGACGGAGATCAGCTGCCGAAGCCGGTCAACATGGACAAGCTCAAGAAGTACTTCGCGTGACTTGGCCTCTTAAAATCGCTCGCTAGGTTGAAAATCCCGAAAGGGGCGACCTAGGCAAAAATTAGAGTTTGCACAAGAAAAGAAGCCCGCTAGATTGAAAACCTGAAAGGGCGGTCTAGGCAAAAACAAGGGTGTGCATCAAAAAAAAAAGGGGAGGCCTGGTCTCGCGCAAGACTACTCTTCGGCCTGAAATCGTATTTTTTCCTTTTTTCTCTAAAAAATGAACTACGTTAGACCTGAGCCCCTTTTATTTAATTGCTGTAAAAGAGGAACGTATGCAGCCTTCGGGTTCGGTTTAATCAAATAAATAAATCAAATTTTGTCCTTTTATTAATCAAATGCATTTTATTAATAACAAAAGGGAAATCCTAACCACAATGACTAATTTGCTAAGCTAACCATCTTGAAAAAAAATACTAATAAATAAATAAAGCTATTGATCTATTAAGGCAATCTCTTGGTACTCTCTAGGATCTAGCCTTTCATTGACTTGGTAGACCGGCGGACATGATCGCTGCCGTCATCTCGATCTCTCTTGCGCTTTGGGCCCTTCAAAGCAGAACATCCCTCAAGGCGATTGAAGACAGATTCCGAAAGCCTCTTGCAGACATGGGGCCTATCCAAGGCTTGCATCTTTCCAGGAAGACCCTTACCTCATTGCTCGTGCCAATCCCCATCAAGAAATCGATCGACCCGTACATTGGCAGGATCAGACTGAGCCTCACTCCTTCTCAAAATACTGCTCGCCACGAAGAATCTCTTAACAGTGAAAGACGCAGATCGTCAATCTTCTCCACACTTGGGTGACCGGTATGAAGGAACCAATCAAAATACTTGTCAGATAAGAAGACGCTTGCATCAAAAGTCCGAAGGTTTGACCAGTGATATCGATTAGTTCCTTCACCCCATGCTTGAGCTAACACCTTTGCAAACTCCACACCAATATAGGACACTTCACGAGAAGCTCCTTCGAAAAGATAAGTGTCCTGTTGCTGGCCAAACTAACGAAGCATCCGTTTGGGAAAATAAAAAGAGGAATCTCGTAAACCCGGGAGAACAACCCTGTCGAAACCCTTGGTATTGGCAACATACTTGTTCAGTCTCCAATAAGGTGGACACCAAATAATATCTGCAGTGGCAGTTTTTGCAATCAACTTGGCCCAGTCATCCACCGAGAGATCCTTGATCAACAACTTCCTCATATGGTATGTGAATGAGGAATACTCCAACGGAGAATCTACCAACTTGAGATGTTCCCTAAGCCAAATAGTCAATAAAAGAGGACTCCCTTGAGTCATGGCACCGGTCTTATGCAACTTATCAAGACCATGCAGGGTCTCACCCAAGATTAGAGGGATAATGTTCCTAGAACATTTCCTAGCCTGCATAATGATTTCCACCAATTGGGAGTTAACCAAGCCATCCCTGCACGTGAACAAAACATCTCTGAAAAGAGAAAGGGCCAGAATGTTCCGTTTGTAAACATGGAAGACCTCGTCATCTGAATCTCCTCTGAAGCATTCAGGAAAAGAAGAGCAATCCACCCATCTGCGTCGAACCAACTCATAGCAAGTGTCAAGGGGGATCCCCAATAATTCATTCAAAGCTTCTGAATGGTTCCTATTGAATTTAGGAACAGCGATTTCACCAGTCAAAGGCATATCCAAAATAATGGCAAATTCCTCAACAGTAGGCACCATCTCATTAAGAGAAAAATTGAAGAGATGAACAGAAGGATCCCAAAATCGAGTAGCACCCTGCAGAAGATTCCAATCCGGTTGGAGGTTCTTCAAATTGAAAAGGATTTTGAATCCGAATTCTGCAATAAACTTATTACGAGATCGATTACGAAACGACCTCACAAAATTTCTCGATGCTTGCTTGAACACTTCGACTACATCAGACGGCTGAGAAAAATCATCAACAATCATGGACGTTGGAACAACCTCCTTGGAAGCCATGGATCACAGGGATGGAAAAGAAATCAAGAATTCGACCCTAACAGAATATCTCTAGAGTTTGGGAGGCTGGAATGGTTATCTAGCTAGAGTACAGGGTGTTCATATATAAGGAAAACTGACAGAATCCTGTTCGAAGAAGAAAAGAATTTCTCCTGAGTAGAATTTCTCGCGCGAGATACCTTGTCCTGCGCGATACAACCCTTCGGCAAATCCAGCAGCACTCTTGCAAAAATGAGCAATCTAGCCCCGACTTGATGAAGCAAGTCTCGAATCCTGCAAATGCAGTTCCTAATATGCAATACAGGCATCAAAATCAAGCTCAAAACTTTGACCTGAATGGTCATTTCATTCCACCACTAAAGTTGAGAAAGTTAAAAAATTAACTAGACCTAGGATTAGGAATTAAGAAAATTTTGTTTTTTGTACTACCTACGTGCTACCAGGTACAAGAAAAGAAAAATTGTCTGGGCCCACCCGGCCAATATTTACAAGTTCTCAAAGAAATGGATGGGGAGAAAAAGGGGATCATGCTATCAAGTTGCCCGAGCTGCCGGCACCTCCATCATCTTCACCACCGTTGGGGCTACCGTCCCTCCTCGATCGTTTGGCCCCACAAGATGGGGTCACTGCAGAGGCTACCATCGACACTGCCAAAGCAACATTTTGAAACAACCGCTCAGACAGGTCTGACACCAAGGATATCAATCCAGCCATCCTGCTCGCCCCACGGTTGTAATCAGCCGCGGACATGGTAATCTGATAACAAAAAGGATGCTCAGATGAATTCGGACATATACACATATATGGACGAATATGGGAAATAGTATGAACAGAAATGTATCGAAGAGGCATCAGAAGGGAGGCGGTAACCCTCAGGAATATGGTTCGTGATCGGGATATGACCCACCATCTGCATACCTCCCATCATATACGTGAAGCTCGGAGGACCATAATCCGGTGCGAAAGTCACGGGGCTTGCATACTGCAATGAAGAGCTTGGGGATGAAGAACCTGAGGCTGAGGCAGAGGTAGAAGCTCGAGCACGTGACCGCCTATCACCTACCAGAAGGGGACCCATCAAGCGAGGCAAGAACTCCTCATATGAAGCCCCCCGGATAATGCAGTCCGCCGCCACATAGCCATTCACAAGGTCGGCATAATCTCCGTCAGGGATGAAGTGGATAGGATGCATCGCCCTAGGCGGATCCTCTGGCCTCCTGTTGGACAGTGAACCTCAGCCATGCTGAGGGAAGACTCTCTTGTCCAGATACATGGTATCCCCCTCCACCGATACCAAAATCCTCAGCATCTCGGTGGCATCCCAGGCACGATGAACCTCTCGTTCCACCAAGGTCCACGGATACAGGCCCAGCCGCCCAAAATCAAAGTTATCCAGCAGGGCCCGCGCCTCCGCAATGGTCAGGATCCAATCCTGCCCCTCCTCCTTATCCACGGTCCAGTTGGGATGACTTTACCTCTTGATACCCAAGAACTGGGGATCTCGGTCATCCAGCTCAAACCTATACAATCCAAAGATGCCATATCCCCATATCTGTACAAGAAAGTAGAACAGATTCAGTACAAAGGTGAAGGCAAAAAGTTCAGATAAATGACAAAGACAGAATCAAAAGCATACCTCCTAAGCATAAGAATACCCAGAAAGGGTATCCTTGGTATGCCTACATGCCTCATCCATGGCATGATAACAGAAGGCCAGTTCGGCTGAGCCCCAATCATACGTCCTCACTAAGTCCAAATCCACCAGCAAACCCAGGAGAGCAAGGCGAGTCGTGGAAGAATGGTTAGCAAAGATGGTCTCTGATAAGATATACCAGAGAGCACCCCTCACCAACCGATCTATATCTGCATTTAGCTTGTCCGCATAAGCCTCAAGCTGAACACAGAGAGGCGACAAATCAGCAGCAAAGCCCTTAACCTTGGAAGGGGAAAAACTAATCAAATGCCTCCATTCAGCTGGACTCGCAGGCTTGTAACCCGCAGTCTTCGGGAGGGCAACGCCGGTGAACTCCAACCTGATAATAGCCAGAAAATCAGTCGGGGTCATTGCAGCTTCCCCGAAGCGAAGATGGCCCATGTGGGTAGTGTCCCACCACCTCTCCCTAATCGCCTGAAGGACCTGAGGAGTCCGCCGCATTCCCCCAGATGTTATCCAAAAAAGTAAGGAGCCCCGTTTGAGCCATCCTAGCCCGAACTCCGTTCAAGTCCTTGACTTTGTCCCATAAAGCCTTGGCGAATTTCGCACTCCCACGACAGTTTTGGTTGTCTTATATGACTGCAAAACAGAGGAAAAGCAAGGGAGTAGCATTAGAAATCATCCCATGGCAAAAATTCAAAGAAATAAGAGAAAATTTTCATTGAGGCATTTCATCAAACACTTGGCGTGCGCACTAGAAAGCCATGTTCAAGGAAGCATTTGGTTACCCGAATCAACCCCTCCTACAATCCATGATGTGTAGGGAACTCATACATACACAATACAACATCAAACATCCAACAAAATCAACAAAAATGAAGCATGCATCAAGATAGAACCATGTTCTAGACAAATGAAGAAAATGACCAATTTGATGAATTGGGAAATTCAAAACAATGAATCCGATGCAATGCAAAGCATGAAATGAGAATTGAGAAAGAAACTCTTACCAAACCTTCGTGAATAGCATGGGAAATGTGCATAGGTCGATCAAAAGAGAGGTCATCCCTCGGATAGTCCTTCCCGAGCAAGTGGCTACCGAAAGTTGGATTCTTCCTCTCTTGCGCCATGGATGATGGAAGAAGAAGGGATTAAAATGTTGATTGAAAGAATAAATCAACAAGCAAAGCACCAAAAATCTCAGGGAAAAATGCCTTGGCTCAAACTTGAAGAGAAAGTTTGATAATCGGTGTTTTAAATTAAACACACCGCTGCTGTTATATTGCCTCAATAGTCATTGCTCGCACGATAAAAGCCATCCCGCGCGAGACAAACCCCCTAGAAATGTACGAAATTTTCCTCGACAATAAGCGTCTACGCAACGTCAAAATTCAAAATTTTGACACATTTACCCTTGAAAGTGATACCCTAGCAAGGAAACATGGAAAAATTGAGACCGCAAGTCACGGAATGAGCCGAATGTGACACCCGCACAATCGCCCAATACGGCATCAGTCGCCCAAAAAGGATTGATCCAGAGATCAAGTCACCCCACACGATTCAATGCCCAGACAGGTGAATCGTCAAAATCAAAAAGCTCGATTCAATGTCCAGACAGGTGAATCGTCAAATTAAAAGCCCGATTCAATGCCCAGACAGGTAAATTGTCAAATCAAAAACCTAATTCAATGCCAAGACAGGTGAATCATCAAAGGAAAAGCTCGATTCAACGCCCAGACAGGTGAATCGTCAAATCAAAAGAAAATCTCGATTCAATGCCCAAACAGGTGAATCGTCATCCTCAGCAAAAAGCCCAATTCAGAGCCCAGACAGGCGAATCGTCACCAAACCAACAGGACTCTAAGGAACAGAGAGGTAAACCTTTATTTCTAACATCTTTCCCCACAGGTTCGAAGCCTAGACAGGCGAATCCTCAGACAGGCAGGTATATTCAGAATTGGGTCTTGATTTGATTCCTCAGTATGAATTTACCTTTTCAAAAAAAAAACAAAATCTCCTTGATTTTCAAAATACCTAAAGCAACCTTTTCGTGTTTTGGAGTCGAACTACGTTATGGTCTGATTCTCCGATAGAGATACGTAGGAAGCCGTGCGGCTCGACCACCCCGATGTCCAGAATGATGTCTTTTATATCGTCGACATGACTTCTTCCATAAGACTTGTCGACGAGGGGCTCTGTAGACACCCCATTCTGGACCCATAGGAGCAGATTAATACCACTCTAAGTCTCGCCTTGAGTCAAGAGTAGAAATCCACCATTTCGTCATGTTTCGTTAAGTTTTAACTAACGACCATTAGTTTGGACTAAACTGCATACGACATAATGAGGGAAGGACAGAATTGTCCACTCGAAGCCTTGTCCCGTGCGAAACGTGCGTGTCTCGCGCGATACTAAGCTTCTGCAGACGTGCAGAAGCCAGTTTCCTCATCAATTTCAACCTCTTTCTTGATAAAACCATATCAATCCGGTCATCCAATAGAATTTGTCTGGAACATTCCCAGGGTATTTTACCTCTCCATCTTCACCTCTCTAACACCTATAAATACTTGAAGACTTTCAGTATTTTGGATCCCAGACTTTTCAGTCAAAACCCCTACGTTTACTGGTTTCTGTCCCTGAAAGATTCCTGTAAACCACCCTAAAATCACCTAAAATTTATCAACCTTGTTGATTAACAAACATCGAAGCCCAAACCAAGGACCGAGGCAAAACTCTATCCACATCAAGGTTCAACTCTAAACTTGAGACGAAACTAGCTCTGTCCGAATCTCTTCACACAAGGTAATCTTCCTTTCCATTTCTAATTGATTGTTAGAGTGGTATAATACATCAAACCTAGGATCAGCCTAGAGCCTCCCCAAATCATGGGGACGGTCTCGAAGCAATCGATCCTATATTCCGTTTAACCTCGTTAAATGGATTCTTTTACTTATTTAATTAAAGTGTCTTTTTCTTTGAAAATCTCTCTTTTAGCAAGACCGATCTCCGGATTGGGTGGAATGGGTGTTCCTTGACCTTCCCATTCTATAACCTAAGCCCCGAACCCAAAATCTCTTTTCAAATGGTTTTTTCTATATTTCCAACTAAATAAATATAGGTGGCGACTCAAAAAGATGTTAATAAATTCACAAATCGCTATATAAGCCGATCAAGCCTTGAGCCGATCCCTATGCCTGCTCCATTGCCCAAAGATGATCCTACTTGTGAATCCAGTTAGGCAAAGCTGATCAACAATTGATTTCCACCTTCCCAGTTAAGCAAAAGCCAATCTACAATCCTTTGAAGATGAAAAGGCATCAACAAAGACCCCTCCACATTGGCGGTCAACCTATTATCTGATTGTCCAGACTGGTTGAGTGCTCGTTATCAACCGACAACCTATTTATCAAGTACTTGGCCTTGAATAATTGGATGACCAAGGTGTTGGATATGAAAATTTTTAAGTGGTATTTTGATGTAACTAAGATAGTAGGCTTCATGCCTTAAGTGCCTCAGCTATCGGTTAGGGGTGATGATGGGATAGTCAGGCCTAGAAGCAATATTCGTCATGCCTCTCTCCTTATAAGCCTTTTGAGAATGCTTCATCTGATCAAGCAAAGGCAGGAGGCCATATCTGTTGCTCCCTTGGCTGCTGAGTTACTTTTTTTAGCCTTTGAAGAGGCCCCCATTAATTACAATCTCTCTAAGCCTTGAACTCAATGAGTTTATCTCTTTGGTTTCTTATGAATCTTCCTCAACCGATGAAGATTCTACATCTCCTCCAACCGGTCAAGCTAGCCCTCCAATCGATCCTTCATCTCCAATCCCTGTTCAAGCTTAGACCGTTCAAGTATTAACCGCTGCTACTGCTCCTTCAATCGACCCTTTTGCTATTCCTATCATTTCATCAACCTCAACCGATGATTCTTCTGATGCTGTTGACGTGTCCTATCCTATCGGTTCCCCTGAACCGGCTACTGAAGAAGACTTTGCCAGACCAGTTGTGGTTCATGATCTGTGTGAATTGTATGATGCCCTGATGGCTGGAATGATTAAGTCCAATCAGGAGGAGGAAAAGAAGAGATTAGACAGAATGGAACATGGCTATGCTAATGATTTGGCCAAGTATGTAGCTGATCTTCTTGACAAAGATGCAACCATAACCGATCTTGCCTCTCAACTCAGTGCCTCTACTCAATCAAACCAAGAGTTGCTGAATCTTGTCTCAACCGCTTAAGCCGATCTCAAGCTGGCAACCGATGAAATCAAGATTACAAATCTCAAGCTCAAAGAGGCAGAACAGAAGCTAACCGATCAAGCCACCCAGTTCAGAAAGACCAACACAGAGAGGATTAAGCTTAAATATGAGAATGAGTTGTTGAAGAAGATGCTAGCTGATCAGTCTAAGAAGAAAAGGAAGAGAGAGGATAAGAAAGAGAAGAAAGCTGCCAAGAAATCAAAGTCTGAACCGGCTATCTCATCGGCTATCCCAGCAGAGTCCAAAGATAAAGTCCCAACCAATAATCCTGCTACTGCTCAAGAATGAGAATGTAACCGAAGATGTTTTATCTTTCACTTCATTCCTAACCGGTTGCAACCTTTATCAATGAGATTTCTTTGACCCTCAAACTTGTTAATTTAAATGCTTTGCTTTTTGTATTTCCTTTATGTTTTGAATGTTTGCACTGCTACTAACCATTTTACTTTACAGGTTGCTTCATTCAGAATTTCTTTCCCTTTATTTTCTTATGTTTTCTTTTCTTGTAAGCTTTACTTAGGTTACATCAAGTTGTCACTTGACTGTGGGAATGACATAATTAAAAGATAAATTATTAGTTATTCTTTTACTGAGTCAAGAAGATGTTAACCTAGGGTGATTGGACTTAAGCAATTAGGAGGAGATTGTTAGTCAAATATATGTTTAGCTTTAGAATTGCTTAATCCCAATCATAATAAGCATTATTGAGCATCCTTAATTTTAACTAGACCAATTAGAATATTTCTATGTATGTTAGGTTCCCTTAGTGTTAGTGCCAGTGTGTTTATAAATGTAATTTCCTCAAAGTTTGAAGACTTGAAGACCTGAAGATTTTCCAAGTTGTAATCTGGTTACTTGTTTGAGAAATCTATCCAACTGGTTGATGTAAGTACGCCAATCCAATTCGCTCCCTTTTCGATGCATTTTAATGTGATAAAATTGCATTAAGGGGCATTTAGGTAAATTCCCGATCCATTTCGAGACTTCCGGAAACATTCCATAAGTTTCTTGCGAAGGAAGTACCTTTTGGTACTTTGCTCGTGCTAAAGGACCTCTTGGGAATAAACCTTTTTGGACCTTTTGGGTATTTATGCCTGGATATTCCAGAAACTGGTTTTGGCGCCAAAAATAGTTGGTGTCACCTTGTGTCACGCGACACATCGAGGCATGGAAAATGGTTACTGGAAGTCGTGCGACACAAGGTGACCACTAACTGTAGCCTATAAATAAGACCCTTTCCCTCTTAGAAATGGATCCTAACTTCATGCACTGTTACTCTGCCAATATTGCAGCGTAACACATACACACTAAACACACACCCGTCTCTCTCTCATCCCAATTCACCTCCAATCCCCCCTAATTCAACCCACTTCCTTCACCTTCTCTTAGATCTACTCTCCACTGATCCTCTCAAGCTTTCATGACCAGAAGGTGCTGTTGAAGGATTCTGTATCTAACTTGATACAGAATTCATGGAAGCAACAAGGGTAACACCCTTAATCCCCTCTTCCCTCTCTCTTCTACCTTGCTCCTTTCATAATTTTATTGTTTCCCTTCCCTTGGATTCAGTAATCAGACTCTATCCGTCTTGATTACTGAATCCCAATCGCAATATCTCTGTTTAACATCATTGTTTTGGATAATTGACTGTTCATTGTTGAATACTTGTTTAAATTGGTGTTTAGACCCCAAGGGGGTGTGGATCTACCCATATCCACACTCCCTGGGTTTAATTGTTGTTAATTATGTATTTCGAAGCTTATTTGATTGATCAATTGGATCTGTGTTGGTAATTGTTGCTATTGTGTTTGAATCTGTAAGCCCTGCAGATGGACGTTGTGCCATGCGACACCTTGTGCATGGGTGATCCTGTATCACACGACACACCTGGTCGCTCATGTCCTGTGTCACGTGACACACTATGTCTGTCTGCAGAGACCCTTTTCCCTTGTAATCTGTTCTGATCTGTTGTAATGGGATGTGGCCTCCCTGAATAATTGGTTCACAAGTTGTAAATTCCCAAGTTCATATAAATAAAATTCATGTTTATTACAATTGTTTATTGTCAATGCTTGCACACATTTATGGTTTAATTGGATGTTTAGTTAGAAAGACTCGTCTACGGATGAGGCGTGTTGAGTGAACTCTCAATTCTTCCTAACACGTAACCTGACCCCCGGACCCTTTCTCTTTCAAAAGGTTTTTCAAAGTGCACCTCTTAAGCATGGCGTGGCGACTCCCTTTTTTCTCTCTTTTTCGGCGAGTGCACATTCAGTGGCGACTCCGCTGGGGGACTACACTTTTGAAAACCTATTTTTCAAAATTAAGAGGGTCAAACTTTCATTGAATTAAACACCCAACATATCCATTCTTGTGTGCATCCTTGACGACCTCTTGTAGTACATGCGTTTTGTTGATTATGAGACTTGTGAACCTTGTGTGTCTTTTGGCCATATTTTTGTTGTGCTTTTGTTATTGTGCTTTGTATCTTGGCATGGAGAAGCAGGGGCTAATTTGATTTTGCAGGATTCTGGTTCAGTGACCACTCTAGTTGTGCGACACCTCTGTCCCTTGCAGTCCTGTGTCACGCGACAGGATTGGTCACTGAACATCTCTTCAGAAGCGGGTTTGAGGGCAGTCCCTTGAATCAAGTCTGGCTCAGTTGATTGTTGTTCCCCTTGTTCCCTGTGAGAGTGTGTGTGTGTGTTTTCTCTTTTCCTTTTCAAAAATAAATAAAATAAAGTAATAAAAATTTTGTTTTTCGTAAATAAAAGAACATAGTCATCCGCACACTACACCACATAGATTTAGAACCCTCGGGTGCGATTGACAGCATCGTGGACGGCCATGAAATTCACCTACGCTTGAGCGCCTAATGTCAAACCCATCCCCCTAGTGCATTATAGGTGGCGCCACACTTAAACCTTACCCACGGTTGGTTTTTGATACAACATTTTTAATCACACCAAAATGAATTGTTTTGAAACTTACTATAGGTCCTTATACCTTCCCCAAAACCTCGCATTTTGTGGGCATGTTGCCAATGCAACATGGTTTCACATGGGGACATGTCACTCCCATGGAATGTTCTAACGAGAGATCATGCTGCATTGCCAACGTGCACCGACAAGAAGTCATGCCGGATTTTTTCTTGAAATTCTTCGAGAATACCCGTTATGCTGCCCAAATTTCCCCAGAAATTTGGATAACCTCTCTGTCCCACACGATGTTAGGTTTTGCTTAGGTATCATTACCTATTATAAGATTCAATGCAAAGAATTTAATGTGATTTGAATGTTGCGTCCCTAGGCTTCCCCAAGGTGTAGTTTGCGTAAATAAAGGCTTCTCCTTTCCCAACAGTACTTAGGATTAAAACACTGATTTATACTTGAAGATAAATAAAATTGTTTGTACGAGTCTATCCCTCATTTCCTTTCCCTCTCCCATATTTCCTCAAAGTCTCCCTTCACTACCTTATAAACCCGTATCTACCCTCTGTAGCGGTGACAAGTGTGTGCGTGCTCTGATATCCAGTGCTCATTTGGTTCACGTCTCCGGAATATTTACAGTTTCTACGAAGTTCTCATCTGTCCTGCTATTCGAGATGTCTGGTGCAAAAGATATGCCATCCGCTCAGTCTGGGATTCCTCTCACTCCGGGTCAGTTAGACATGAGTGATTTGTCAGTCACAAAGTTGCGAGTTGCTCTTGAGGCTGCCATGGTTCGTGAATGTAAGGCCCAATTGCTAGCCCAAGATGCTAAAGCCCGAGAAGAAGAGGCGCATGCTAGGTTTGCAGAAGCGATGCGCGTCCGAGGGGTCACGATAATTCGTCACGAAGATGAGTCGTACGAAGAAATCATCAGCGCTAGCAATGTTGATCATGGGAATGGAACTGTAATGAAAATGGTGAATGAGGATGAACAAGATAAGATTCTTTCCCCGACACCTCAAGTGGTCCAAACTCAGATTAAGGATGGGCAACCGATCCTTGAAGTTTTCAGTTCTCCCAATCAATTTGAGTTGAAGAGTCAGTATCAGCAAGATTCCCCAGGGTCATGTCATTATGTGAACAGTTATTCCAACCAGAAGGAACCGCTGTCATTCCGCTCTGACCAAACTCCCCTTCAAGGAGGTATTTCCCAGCCACCAATGAGTTCATATAGCTTCAACTTAGAACCTCCGCAAGATCAGCGCTCAGGACCAGCCTCATACGTAATCGTGAATCAGATGTCTTTCATTCCTACTATGAACCCTATCCAGCAAGGGACGCCAATACCTGAGGCCCCTCCAAAGACAGTTCAGACAAAAAGGAAGAAAGCGTACTGGGGAAAGGTGGGAATGCCTATGAATCAATTCCTCAAGATTTTGGTGAGCGGAGGACTGGTTCAGCCACTAGTCAATTATGTCCCTCCTCATAACAGCACAAAGCTAGATCCAAGCAAGTATTGTTACTATCACCAATATCAGGGCCATACCACTTGTGAATGTAGACAGTTGAGGGTGATCATCCAGGAACTTATTGATGAACGGAAGATCGAAATTGGCTCTCATGAGGAAAGTGTTGTCCAGAGTCATGGTCGGTTCCCACCGCGCAAACAGCGAGAATTCGATGACCTGGGAATAACAACCTAGGAAGCTTTCAATGGGTTGATGCGAAGAGGAATGATAAGGCCGCTTGATAACTACCATCGCCTCAAACCCAATCTATGTTTGGATCGCAGCAAGTATTGTTACTATCATCAGTATCCCGGTCACGCCACCAACGACTGCGTTCCCCTGAAGTTGTTGATTCAAAGGTTGGTTGACGAAGGTAGGATTGAAAAAGATCCTCCTAAGGTGGTCGATAATCCTCTTCCGCAATTCCAAGGATTCCCCATGTGAAGAAGTCAGTCAGTCAGGCATCGTAGGGTCCTAGATTGTTTTATTTTGCTAGCAGATGTTTTTATGATTTGAGTCTATTACATCCATGTTATGAGTCTTTTATTTCAATAATAAAATATTTGTTTCTATTCTTGCTAGACTCGAGATATTACTTGCACACCCACGTTACATCTAATTGAAATGATCTTATTCTACATAATCACTTGTGCTGCTCAATTACTAATGCTTTGAAATGACTAATGTTTAAATTAATCAGAGTGAGAAAACCGACTGTTATCTTTTTCAAACTGGGGCTTATCAACTCCCCACCTCGTTCCTCGTATGCTCACAATTTGCATGGATCTTCCTCAGAGTAAACTCAAGCAAGCAAATGAAGACTCAATCTCGTTCGGACCATCCGGTAGGGACTGCGGTTGAAACCTTTCACCCTTAGGAAAACTATTACCTCACCCTCACTAAAAAATACCCCTTCTGTTCAAGATCAGCATGTTTTGAAACCCATTTAGCCATTGCCAGAAGAAGAGGGACTATCCTTGAGACTCCCGTGGTTCAAAGAAAGATCGACCGTCTCCAAGCTCAAGAACGACGGAAAGCAATGATCCATCCTGGGGACTAGCTGAAATTCTCCTCTCAAAAACAAAATTAAAAAAAGGGAGAGAGAGACAAAATAAAAAGAGACAGCATGGATGTCCCTCACCACTACCTTGACCAATCCCAAGCCGTCCTCTCGATTTTAGAGGATATTCCCATTTCCATTACCCTTGCCCTTGGCAAAGCCAAGATTGACCTCTCATTCTTAGAGGCAAATCGATTCCCCCACCTTAGAAATCCCAAACACATACCCAAAAGCCAACCTCTCATCTTTAGAGGTTCAGTCAGCAAAAGGCCTAGCCGATCTCTCATTTTAAGAGGTCATGATATCCCAAATCACCCGAAGACCGATCGAAATCCCGAAACCCAGTCGCAGTTCCTACTGGATAGCAGTTCAGGCCAACAAGTGAAGATTGTGCAAATTCTATCCGTTCGTTCGATGTTTCATGTGAGCATATTTCGTTTCTCCTCCGCAAACACTTGCCGTGGACGTCCCACTGGGGCTTCACATCCGTGTCTCCCATTGACACTCCAAGAGGACATGCTCTTTCAATTCTCAAAATCCTCAAAGGTCCTCAGATCCTCGAATTCCAACGCTCATTCTCCTCATTCAGGATAAGCCCGAACTACGGCGACCTGAGCTCCTCCCAAGGAGGGGAACGTAGGCAACCATAACTGGTCCAGTCAAAATCACAAACAAATCTCAGAAAATCTGGTCTCAGCAAGGGCCATCCCTATACACCTTCCATCCTTCTAAATTTGATCCTTGATATTAGTGGGCTTTCTCCTCATGATTAATTGAAATATTTGCTCATATCAGCTTTGGTGGTTGAATAACTCGAACATCAATAAAGGGTTTTAAGCAGCTTTGTGATCATCACGAATAAGACAAGTTTTCAAATGTCTCGACAAGTCTTCTCTTTCTACATCATAGGAAGATAGAGCCAAACACTGTTTCGGTCAGCGGGGGCTTCCATACACTTTCCACACCTTGTAATGCTTATACTCTCCCAAAAGAGTTAAACCAAAAAGCGAGAGTGTCGTACGCAAGTCCGGGAACTATTCCCACCTTTCAAAAAATGTGCCCTTGCACATAAGCATTCCTAAGTCTTGTCCGCCGATTGATTGACTGAAGCTCGAGGAACGATCTCCTCCTGGATTACATGACGTGTTGTCTATAATGAGGCTACGTGTCAAACCGGGGCTTGGTCAAAGAAGAGGAAGAATGATGTGTGCATCTGTGTAAAATGCCGGAGCTAGCTTTATAATCTTGATCCTTGGGTATGGATTGGTGACTTAAGGCATATTTCATGATTGGGGACTACTGCATTCTTTGCCCTAAGCAAAAGGGAGAGGTCTTGAGGTAATGTGGAAGTCTGATTTTGAAGTCCTGACAGCATGACTTGTTATGTCACGCGACAGAATATGTTAATGTTGTCCTGAGTCGTGCGACACCTTGAGTCCAACACCAGACATCAGCAAGCTGCAATCTGATCTGTACTAGGGCACGCCCTGACTTGTCCCAAGCTGCAAGCAGCAAAGCCACCCTGCAAACATCCTGGGAGAGGGATTCATTCAACTAGTATACACATTCACCATTCATATACAAGCCAAACCATATAAACCATTCATACCCATGCCATAACTGTTCAAAAACTATTCATTCTCCCAAAGGTGGACTCGTACAAACAACGAAGATAACATAAGAGCTAATAATAATATAATAAGACTAGGAAAAGGCAGAGCAAATAAGTTTTTACAAAAGCAAAAGAAAGAGTGTCTGTTTGTTCTTTCCAAGGGGTACAATAATCAAAGAGCTATGTTTTGATCCAAGAGGCTACTCTGAGCCATCATCTTCAGAAACGTAGACATCTCCATCATCATCAGAATCATCATCATCATCAGCACCTTCACTGCCCTCTCCATCTGCATCCTCCTCCTCAGTATGGGCAGGATCCGGATCGATAATAGGGTCTCTGTAAATAATGGGATCATCACGGAAAAGCTCGTGGACAGCAGGGATAGCCATGGTCTCAATCTCATAAGGGTCGCCAGAAACATCACTCTCAGAGCTAGGAGGACTAGGGGGACGACGAGAAGCAGTCTTGGTCCTAGGTATATGAGTATCATCAGCAGCCATGTCAGTCCGAGCCCTCTTTCAGTCAGGCAAGATGGGCGTAGAATCATCATCAGAGCTCGGAGCCAAGCACCGCTCCCTCTAGTAACGGGCGCTCCTCTCCAGCTGATCAATCATGTCCATGGACCCGGTGTAGTAACGAGCAAAGATCCAGTAAATGTCAGCTGAGACCTGATACAATCAAACAAAAAAATCAGAAACCAGTCATGACAAAAGGACAAGAGATATAAACAGTTCAAAACAATAAAGAAAGAGAAGACAGTTGCTTACAGATCGGGTGCCCTCCGGAAGCTGAAAATATGGATAAATCCTGCTGGTATTGAGAGGAGCCTGCCTCAAGTGATCCCCATCCTGAAAATCAACAAAAGAAGGAGGCAAGGGTGCGTCTGCCACGTATCCAGTAGAGGGGCCTGCGCCCTAAGCATCACATCTCAGCGCAACCTGCGGAGATCTCAACCTCGTAGTCACATAAGCTCTGTAATCTCCATTCTCAGTATAGTTGAACGCAGCTTCCCCCTGGATCAAACCAACCACATCCTCTAGTTTCCGAGGAAACCATATATCCACCGGAGGATCAACCGGGACTCTAGCAATGCTACCAGGGCCATGCTGTCTTCAAACCCGCTCTCCCAAGTATAAAGCATCACCAGACAGGCCTACCAAGAGCTTTCGGCACTCGGTAAGATGTAAAGCATATCCCAGATCAAACCCAGCATATCAGTCAGCCCAGGGAAACACACTCAGACTCCCGGGAACACCTCGCAAATAGATCATAATATCAGGGAAAGAAGCAGTCACCCGTCCTCTGGAATCAGTAGTCCGGACCTTCTGTTGTGCGCCCTTCACCCAGCGTCTCAGGGCAGGAAATAAAGTGGCCGGGTATGCCTCCTGAACCCGCCAAGCATAACAACCAAAGATCTCATAAGCCTAAGCCTGAAAGAGAAGAGTCAAAGCAGGTCAGAGAACAACGACGAATAAACAGAAATTGGCATGTCAAAGAGATAGTCGAGAAAAGGAATACCTCAAAAGCTAGATGACAGCAGTTGAAGGACTTTTCCTCCCCCTGCTGATGTCATCCAAAGCCAAGTACATCTCAGCCAGTCGGCCTCTCCCCAGGATAAAGTCCCAACGACATCCCAAACTCTCAAAAGCTCCAACAAAGAAAGCAAAGCGGAAGACGTGCCGTTGATGAAAAGCATGTCCGAGAAACCAACCCATACAAAAGCTCTAGCCAATCTCATACGGCGTAAAGGGAAGACCAGTGATAGCGGCGAAATCATACGGCGTGACCGTCGCCTCTCCCCAAGAAAAGTGAAAAGAGTGGGTAGTCTCCCACCAGAACTCCCGGAACGCCTTCACTAACTCAACGCTCCTCTGGGTATCCCCGATGGCCTTCGCCATCTCAAAGAACCGGCCCAGCCCGGCAGCATATACCAAGCCCTTCGGTGAATGCTCCATCTCCTGGCTGCCGGGCAAGAGATCCCACAGCCGACCAATGACCTCCGGTGAACCTCTGGTGTGCAACTCCTGCAGGTAAACATAGCACAGGTATGAATATCCCAAGTTTTCAAAAGAAGCATGTCAATAACTTGTTCCTAATTGCAATTTCATACTTCTCCATGTAAAATTAGGGTTGAAACATTTAACATGCATTCATAATTTTCCATAGCTCAGAATTATGCAATAGATTCAAGACTTCACAGATAAAGATCGAACAGTTTGGCACAAAAAACCAATTTTCAATGCAACGAAGTGCAAGGTTACAGAAATATCGTATTCTTCTTCCCGGGCGCGGAAGTGTGTTCTTTGAGCTGCGGATAAAATTCTCCTCTCACTGCCTGAGGGATGAACGGCCGTTGATTCCGTTGAACATTCTTCCTCTGAGCAGCTAACTGAGCCTGTTGAGGTCCCTTCTTCGTGGGACGTGCCCAAGGAGGCATGGTTGCAAGCTGAAAACTAAATCAACACCTTTAATTCACTCGATTTCCCTTAAATTCGTACGAATGGATGGTTTCTCCTCTCAAAACCGCTCACCTCCCTCTAAATGGTATTTTCAAAGTATCGACTGTTCAATGTTATAAGGGTCAGCTCTCTGGCTTTAAGAAGTCGTGCGACACTACGTGACCCATTAGCCAAATTTTCCAAAACCACCCCTGTGTTTTACAGATTTACAATTTTAACCCCTGAGGCATGCTTTATAGATATTCCCCCACAGGTACAATGATCATCTGAGCACCGTCAAAGGACTGCCCCTCGAAGCAGAAAACCAAGACAAAGATTCCACATTTGTCAATCTCCCAAGCAACGCTCATCAGTATCACCGGCCCCGCTGCCTAAGCACCAGTAAAAGTTCGCTCCCTAGCAAGCAAAGACTCCAGTTCTACCAAGCGAAGTCTCTGATTCCAAAGTTAACCAACCGTTAACAAAGACCGTCCCCAAGCAGCAAAGTGGAAATGCATCAACGATAGTAGCACTAAACTCCCCAGCAGTTACACCTATCCCCAGCAGAACAAGCACGTGAGTCCCCTGGCAGCTACCCAACACCTAGTGGTATGAGTCCCTCCGGTATCCACGACCATCATCAAGCAGTAGTGTGAGTCCCTCCGGCAGCTACCCTCCACCGAAACCTAGTGGTATGAGTTCCTCTGGCATCCACACCCCCAGTTGCAGCGTGAGTCCCTCCGACAGCTACAACCTTCCAGCAGCAGTAGCGTGAGTCCCCTGGAAACTACCCTGCATCAACATCCAGTGGTATGAGTCCCTTCGGCATCCACGAAGACCAGCAAGCGGTAGCATGAGACCCTCCAGCAGCTACTCGCCACCACCAGTTGTAGCATGAGTCCCTCTAGCAGCTACAGGTAAGCACAACAAAGGTATGAAAGCTCATCTCTACCCTTTCTTGCTTCTTGACAGTTTCGTTTCCGAACTACAATTTGGCTTGATTGCCTCCTAGGAATACGTAGGAATCCTTTCTCCAAAGGTCCAGCCACCCGATCTCCCCAGATCACTGTCTAGCCCTCTGCCTTATCCCTTGACCGCTCATTGGGATTAGGTCTTATTTTATCGACAACCTCACTTCTTCCAAAAGTGACGTTGCCGAGGGGCTCTGTAAGTACGCCAATCCAATTTTCTCCCTTTTTGATGCATTTTAATGTGATAAAATTGCATTAAGGGGCATTTTGGTAAATTCCCGGTCCATTCCGAGACTTTTGGAAACATTCCATAAGTTTCTTGAGAAGGAAGTACCTTTTGGTACTTTGCTCGTGCTAAAGGACCTCCTGGGAATAAACCTTTTTTGACCTTTTGGGTATTTATACCTGGATATTCCAGAAATTGGTTTTGGCGCCAAAAATAGTTGGTGTCACCTTGTGTCACGCGACACATTGAGGCATGGAAAATGGTTACAGGAAGTCGTGCGACACAAGGTGAACACTAACTGCAACCTATAAATAAGACCCTTCCCCTCTTAGAAATGGATCCTAACTTCATACACTGTTACTCTGCCAAAAATGCAGCGTAACACATACACACTAAACACACACCCTTCTCTCTCTCATCCCAATTCATCTCTAATCCCCCCTAATTCAACCCACTTCCTTCACCTTCTCTTAGATCTACTCTCCACTGATCCTCTCAAGCTTTCCAGGACCAGAAGCTGCTGTTGAAGGATTCTGTATCTAACTTGATACAGAATTCGTGGAAGCAACAAGGGTAACACCCTTAATCCCCTCTTCCCTCTCTCTTCTACCTTGCTCCTTTCATAATTCTATTGTTTCCCTTCCCTTGGATTCAGTAATCAGACTCTATCCGTCTTGATTACTGAATCCCAATCGCAATATCTCTGTTTAACATCATTGTTTTGGATAATTGACTGTTCATTGTTGAATACTTGTTGAAATTGGTGTTTAGACCCCAAGGGGGTGTGGATCTACCCATATCCACACTCCCTGGGTTTAATTGTTGTTAATTACTTATTTCGAAGCTTATTTGATTGATCAATTGGATCTGTGTTGGTTATTGTTGCTTTGTGTTTGAATCTGTAAGTCCCTGCAGATGGACGTTGTGTGTCACGCGACACCTCGTGCATGGGTGATCCTGTGTCACGCGACACACCTGGTCGCTCATGTCCTGTGTAACGCGATACACTATATCTGTCTGCAGAGACCCTTTTCCCTTGTAATCCGTTCTGATCTGTTGTAATGGGATGTGGCCTCCATGAATAATTGGTTCACAAGTTGTAAATTTCCAAGTTCATATTAATAAAATTCATGTTTATTACAATTGTTTATTGTCAATGCTTGCACACATTTATGGTTTAATTGGATGTTTAGTTAGAAAGACTCATCTACGGACGAGGCATGTTGGGTGAACTCTCGGTTCTTCCCAACACGTAACCTGACCCCCGAACCCTTTCTCTTTCAAAAGGTTTTTCAAAATGCACCTCTTAAGCATGGCATGGCGACTCCCTTTTTTCTCTCTTTTTTGGCGAGCGCGCATTCTGTTGACAGCTTCAACCGGTCACTCACTTAACCGTTCAATCCCTAACCAGTTGAGACAGTCTACCGATCAAGACTCCTCATCGATTTGCTGATCGGCCAAGCTTATTCAACAAGCTTCTCTCTCAGTCGAGGTATTTATTGCTCCCAACTATCCAGCCCCCAACTTAGCTGAAGTTGGTAAAATCAGCATGCTGAAAAGACATTCCTGCATCATGTCAATAACTCAAAGAGGAATGTCAAAGTTACCAGTACTCACATCACTTCAAGTACCCAATGGAAAATATCTTCATCGAATCTCAGGCATTGAATTCAAAAGATATTTTCATTAAATGCTTGTTAGTCCAAGTCATCCCTTCAACCTCTTCAGAGACAACAACTCTATTTCGAAGATCACTATAAATAGCTTCCCCAGAGTATTGAAGAAGGTTGGTGCATTTAAGATCTTTGAGAGTGAGTTTCCAAGAACTTCCAGCATTCAAGCATTCAAGTTCAAGGCATTCAAGTCCCCACATTCACTAGACTATCTCTATTAAGACAAACACTGAGCACCATCAATCAATACTTGTAGTGTTCCCAAACAAGACTATGATTGGAATACATTGATTGAATCACACACACACTCTAGAGAAATCAGTTCAACTTGTGAACACATCTCTAGAAAACACCTGGTCAATCTTGTAGCACGATCCATTAGTGATCACTTTACTTTTAGCAGCCTCAATCATAAGGCTTGCAACTTGTAATAGTTAGGTATCATTAATAGTGCACTTTCACAAGTCCAAGTTTTGACCAAACTTGGTAGAGGATGTAGCAGTTAGTTAACACTGTGAACCTCTTTAAACAATTGTGTCAATTCCTTTGTTTGCTTGCTTTTTATTTGTGTTGTTGTAACCGGTTGACAATCTCTCAACCGGTCACAACCTTTTGACTCTATTAACTGCCTGTTTGTTTCTCCATTGGAAAATACAGTTGCATGATATTTTAACTTACTCTTTGAAAGTCCTACTGCCTAACCGATTTGAGATAGCCTCCAAACTGGTATCCTATATTCGTTGTGCAAACTGGTCCCATCGGTTAGCATTTGAGATAAGGTACTTGTCATTTTCAATGGTTTCAAAAGAGTTTAAGAAAAAGTTTATACAGCCTATTCACCCCCCTCTAGCCTGTTTTCTACCAATTGGGCCTAACACTTTTCTGCTTGTAGTTCAACATCCTCATCTGAGTAAGTAATCTTCTTTCCTCTACTAGGTCTAGGTCTAGAAGCCTGTTAACCTTGTTGATTTGATCATCATAGTTTGAATTTCTTGTCATGGGGATAATCATCTTAGCTGGTTCCATGGACTCATAAATGAATGCTAGTGCGAATGGGGTTTCCCCGATTGGCCCCTGGGTGGTTGTGCGAACTGCCCACAAAGCTAAAGGAAGTTTGTTCAACCATCTACCATCACTTCCTTCAAGGTTCTTAGTTAGGGCCGTTAGCACCAACTTGTTGGCTGCTTCCGCTTGTCCATTGCATTTAGGTCTGCTCACAGATGACTTGATGTGTCAGACTCCTAGTATGTTCAGCTCTGTTGTGAATGAGTTAGAAAACTGGAGACTATGATCTGAAATGATAGTGTGTGGAACCCCAAAATGACACCAGATGAAGTCATGGACAAAGTTGATTGCATTCTCCTTTGTTATTTTGGATAAGGCCTTGGCTTCAATTCATTTAGAGAAGTAGTCGACTGCAACGATTACATACTTGCAATTACCTCTGGCGGGGGGGGGGGGGGGGGAAAGGGTCCGATGATGGGATTCCCCACATGTCAAATGGCTACGTAGGTATTATGAGAGTCTGCTCCACTGCTGGAAGTCTAGGAATGTCAAAGTATCTCTGGTATTTGTCACACTTTCTTATGTACGCTTGGGCGTCATCTCTAAGGTTTGGCCAATAGTAACCTAGCATGATGATTTTGTCAGCTAAGGTTCTGACCCCCGGGTGACCACCACAAATGCCTTCGTGGACTTTTGCTAAGAGATTTTCTATTTCCTTGGGATAGATGCACCTCAACAGGGGCTTTATAAATGATCTTCTGTAGAGAATTCCGTTCATCACTATGAACCTTACTGACTTTTTCTTGATAAGTCTAGCACATGCTTCATCATCTGGGAGTTGGTTCTTTTCAATGAAGTTCATGTAGTCATCTATCCAACACCTCTCCTCCCCATCTAGGATCATTACTTGTAGTCTTTCATAGGCAGGTTATTTGGCAAATACTATGAGTGGGTTAGAGTCGGGATCTGCCACGTCAATAGTTGCCAGCTTAGATAGAACATCTGACACTTGATTATCCTCCCTTCCTATCTGACTTATTCCAAAGAAATCCAACTTTTTCGTCATGTCTAGGACTAGGTCTTTATAATTTGAAAGTGTGGGGTGTTGAGTCTTATACTCCCCTTTTATCTGCTTGACTATGAGTTGGAAATCACAAAAGGCGGCGACTTTAGTTGCTGAATAGAAGGATGCCAACTCTATGCCGAATATTAGGGCCTCGTACTCAGCTTGATTGTTGGAGGCATAAAATTTGAATCTGATTATTTCTTGGATGGTGTGCTCTCCATCAGAACTTGCTAGTACAATTACAACTCCACTTCTTTCCTTGGTGGCTGAACTGTCCGTGTATAAGATCCAACTGTTGGATGGGAGCTAGATGGTCGATTCTTCCCCCGCAGGTTTATTGCGCTTACGGGAGGTGGGGTCATGTTCACCTATAAGGGTGGTTTCAACCATAAAATTGACCAGAGGATGTGCTAGGAGTCTATTCCTAGGTTAGTATCAAATTTAGTGAGTTCGAAAGACCAATTAAGGAGACGCCCTAAGCAATCCAACTTATTTAAGATTTTCTTCAAGGGTGCATTAGTATACACAGTGATGGGTTATGTAGAAAAGAAAAGTATGCTCGTAGCTTTCTTGCTGCTATAAATAGGACGTAGGCTATTTTTTCTGCGTTGAAGTACCTTCTCTTCACATATGATAGTGCCTTGGAGACATAATAGATAGGTTTCTGTGTGGTTGCTTCATTCCAGACTAATACAACAGCTATAGTGTTGTCTGTTGCTGCTAGTAAGATATATAGCATCTCTCCAGTAACTGGGCTGCTCAACAAAGGATGGGACCTCAAGTACTCATTCAAGTGTTTGAATGATTTTAAGCATTCAGATGTCCAGGAGAAGCTTTTGATTCCCTTCAAGACTTTGAAGAAAGCCAGTGATTTTTCAGCGGATTTTACAATGAATCTTCCAATTGCAGCTATCCTTACATTTAGTCTTTGAACCTCCTTGATGTTGGTAGGTTCCTTCATGTCTATCAAGGATTTTATTTTTTTCGGAATTTCTTCAATTTCTCTTTGCGATACCATAAAGCCAGGGAACTTTTTGGCCGTCACCCTAAACACACATTTACTTGGATTCAGTTTCATGATGTTTGCTCGTAGGTTATCAAAAGTTTCCTCCAAGTCAGGGGCGTGACTGCCACTCCGAGTATTGATTACCATATCATCTATGTAGGCTTCCATGTTACGGCCTATCTGCTCCCCAAAGACTTTCTTGACCTTTCGCTGATAGGTTGCGCCTGCATTTTTGAGCCCGAAGGGCATCATGGTATAACAATAAATTCCTCGAGTTGCCTGGTAGGCCATTTTCTCAATGTCTTCCTTAGCCATTTTGATCTTGTGATAACTAGAGTAAGCATCTAGGAAGCTAAGTGTTTTATGTCCAGCAATGGAGTCTACCAGCTTGTCAATTATGGGGAGAGGGTAACTGTCTTTCGGGCAGGCCTTGTTGAGATCTGTAAAGTCGACACACATTTGCCACTTCCCGTTATGTTTCTTGACCATCACAACATTGGCCAACCAGATAGGGTAGATTGTTTCCCTGATAATTCCATCACTTAGTAATTTCTCCACCTCTTCTTTGATATCATCTTCAATGTCATTTGCAAAAATTCTCCATGCCTGTTTGATAGGTTTAACAGACGAGTTAACTTCCAATTTGTGGAAAGCTATCTCTTCCTTAATTTCCCTCATATCCTTGACCTTACAGGCAAAGACATCAAGATTGTTTTTTTATAAGGGTGATGATTTCCTCCTTCCCTTTAGGGGAGAGCTGGCCCCTGATTTTATTGTTTGTTCTGGATAGTCGGGATTAATTATGATTTCTTCCAATTCGTCTACGGGCTCCATCTCTGTACCGTCTCGAAACAGCAAGGTTTCAATGATTATTTCTCTAAGTCTTCTACCTTCCTCACTGTTTATGTCTAGTTTTTCTATTTCCACCAGTTCATATACATCTGATAGCTCTCCTTGTCTCAAGTCAGGGTTGGCCCCCGAGTTCTGGCCGCTAACGAGATGAGGGGCTAAATCCGGGATGGACAGAACTATGTCATTGTTTTCATGTATATCTCGAATCATGTGATCTTCGTCATCTGCTTCAAAAATTAGGTTGAGACTAGAACTGGTGCTGGTAGTATTTACAAACTTAGAGAATTTCATGTTTTCCTACGGTGTGTTCACCTCCACCTTTTTAGATGTTTTTCTGCTCCTTATGACATGCTCCAATAAGTCCTTGGGGGTTGCCCTCACACATCCGACTCCAGCACGTTGAAATTACCCGATCCAGCGGACGCCCGAAGAGGCGAAAGGGTTTGTTTTAAATGTTTGGACGGATGAATTTCTTTTGAAAAGAGAGTCGCCACGCCATTTTGTTGTGATCCCAAAACATTGACAAAAGGCTTTTGGTTTGAGATTTTGAGTTCGGAGGTCATGTTACGCCTCGGGAAGTGATTTTTGTGCTCACCCGAGATGCCTCATGTTCATGAGTCTTTCTACCCTTTTTGAAAGTTGTGTGTGTGTGTGTGCGCTTTAAAATCAAGTGGCCTCGTATTTCAAAAGGAAGTAAAAAACTGTGCAGTTTTTTTTGAGGAAACTATCCGTTCTGATAAAAGGAGATTAAAAACGAATCCAAAACTGAAAAAACTGAAAACTGAACAAAATGTCCCATCCTACAGAGTGATCCGTACAGATCAATGCCTCTTTACAAGGAGGTCTATATGGATTAGTGAATGCAGTAGGTTATTTTTTGTATCTCATTTTGTTCTTGATGTTACATCGATTAGACTTGAAAAGGAAAGGTGGCAGTTTTCTGGTTATCTAGAAAGTTGGCCATAAAACCACAAAAGAGTGACTTGAAGCCATGCATTCATCATTTTTTGTGGGAAATCTCCCAAAACTTCCAAAGGAGAAGCAAACATGCTTCATTGAGAGGCTCAAGACATGGATGAGGCATCACATGAAGCACAACAAATGAACTTTTGAAGTGAGATACAAAATTATGTTCGTTTTGTCTCTCAAAGAGTTATCTCCCGATTGGGATTTGTTGCGAGCGGCCGTGAAGTTTTGGGACACAAGGAGGCATGTCTATAGCTTCTCCTACAACGAGATCACACCCACCTTTGAGGATTTCAGGGCTTTGCTCGGGGGACCAGAAGTGGAAACTATCTCTCTTCCTCTGGTCGGAGGCATGACCGTTGACATGAAGCTAGCATTCTAGCTTTGAGTTTCTTCAAAGGAAGCGCAAGGTATGATACTCAACTCTAGGCATATCGATATTTTTTAGCTGCTTGACAAGTTCTTGAGTGATGGTGAGAGTGACACTTTATGGGATGTGTTCGCTCTGTGCGTGATAGCCACCCTTTTTCATGGTTAGCTCCCTCGGGATATGTCACAATACTCTGCTAGACGTGGTAGGCCATTGTCGAGCGGGTGAGGACATCGTTCCTTTGGTTTTGGGAGAAACCTTCCCTGGTAAAGACCGACTGGCGATGGGGGATAGATTTATGCGTGGGGAAGTCCTATTTTGCTTACTTTATGGTTGAGAGAGAGACTTCAAGCCATGCCTGTGGCCTCGATATCCTTTAGCCCGTGGACATTTGCTCAGCGACCTTTGGTTTTGGAGATAGGTCAATCTGGATGGGAAAGCTGGATGGCCAAGTTCGGCATGCATCACATTCATTGGTGGGTTCCTCATTGGAGGATAGAGACTAGGAGGCCCCTTCAGGAAAGTTCTTACGTTGTCAGGGTTCCGGAGCTGTCCCACTCCTCTTTCTACATTCCGTCTCTTATTTCCAGGCAGTTTGGGATGAGGCAAGAGCCTTTGCTGGGCTGGGATGACATTGCTACTGTGGAGGTGTAAGTACCCCAATCCAATTCGCGACCCTTTATAGGTGACTTTAAATATAATAAAATTGCACTATGGGCGTTTTGGTAAATTTCCGGTCTACTCCGAGACTTCCGGAAACTTTTTTATAAGTTACTTGCGAAGGAAGTACTTTTAAGTATTTTTTCCATGCAAAAGGACCTACAGGGAATTATTTGTTTTGAACCTAAGTGGAATTAACTCGGAATGTTCCAGAACCAGTTGGTTGGCGCCAGAAACGGTTGTGGGCTCGTTAAGTCGTGCGGCATAACGAGCCACGGAAAGCTACAGTGGTGGGTCGTGCGACACAATTGGCCCCTCATCAGCAGGTTATAAATAAGACCCTCCCCCTCTCATTTCAGTATCCCTTTTTGACATACTGTTACTCTGCCCAAATAGCAGCGTAGCACACACAACAAAACACACATAATTCTCCCTCTCTCATACCCAACTCTCTCCTTTTCTCCCTCAATTCAACCCAACTCACACACCACAATCCTCAATCCACTACCATTCCCAAGTTCAATCCGGATCTGAAGCTGGTTTAGAAGATTCTATACCTAACTTGGTATAGGATTTGTGGATCTCCAAGGGTAACAAATTCCATCCTTCCTTCTCTCTCATATATTTGCTATTTTCATAATTCATGCAATCTATATTCATTTGATTTGATAATTAGACTCTATGGGGCCGTTTGGTAGGTCGATAAATGATCAGATAGGATTATTAGTCCAATAAAAGTATGTTTGGTAGATTAAATGCAACCGTAGTAATTATCCAAAGTACAACTCAGATAAGCATCTGAACACCTCTTATCCCCTTCTTATTTATCCTTAAAAAAGGATGGTATTATTAATCACTGGATTAACAACCTCCTCCCTATTAATACATGCTAATCCTATAGGCCTACCAAACGACCCCTATATTTCTTAATTATTGAGTTACAATCGCAATCTCTCTATTTAATTGACTTTGTTTGGTATAATTTCATGTTCATGGGTTGATCTTGGCATAATTGTGGCTTGTTCATCAAGGGAGTGTGGATCACCCCATATCCACACCCCCCTTGATCGATTAGTTGTTGATTCATGTATTTTCTGAGTTGAATTGATGTTATGATTCGATCTGGATAGGCCTCAGTTCATTCTGTGTTCAGTTTGTAAAGTTTCTGCAGATGGGAATCCTGTGTCACGCGACACAACCTGCCAGGCTGAGTCCTGTGTCACGCAACACAACTAGCCAGGCAGATCCTGTGTCACGCGACACATCTTGCCATTTGCAGAAGCTCCCTTTCCCATTGTAATTTGTTCTTAGATCTGTAATTTGGGATGTGGCCCCCCTTTGTACCAAGTGGCTCACGAGTTGTATCTATCTCATTTATCAATAAAATTCATTTATCACATCTCTCGTCTTACATGTTTGCACACACTATGAATACTTTGAATGTTTATTGTTGAAAGACTCAATTATGAGGCGTGTTGGGTGAATTCTCGATTCTTCCCAACACGTAGTCTGACCCCCGAACCCATTTTTCTCTTTTCAAAAATGTTTTCAATGTTTCCTTTAAAACGGCGTTGCGACTCCCATTCAATTTCATAAATTTTTCGGCGAGCGTACATTCAGTGGAGACTCCGCTGGGGACATTTGAAACTTGTTTTCGAAATACGAGGGTCAAGCTTTAATTATCTTTTAAACATCCAATGTGTTCATTTTGTGTGCATTGTTAATGACTCTATGTGATATATGCATTTTATAGGATTTTTGAGGTTTTATGTATCTGTCAAGCTTTCATTCTCTTTTAACATCCAATGTTTTCCATTTGTCATCCCTTTTCAAATAAAAAGAAAATAAAAATGGATTCAAAATTATTTTTTCGCAAATAAAGGAATATAGTCACCCTCACACTACGACACTAGATCTAGAGCCCATTTGGTTAGATCGACGGCATCGCGGACGGAGATGTATACTGCCTACGCTTGAGCGCCTAAAATCAATCCTATCCCCCTAGCGCATCATAGGTGGAGCCACATTTTTTGTGCTTACCCGATGGTTGGTTTTTGACACAACATTTTTAAATTATACTAAAATGAGTTGTTTCGAAATTTATAATAGGACATACATACCTATCCCAAAACCTAGTACTTGTGGGCATGTTGCCAATGCAACATGGTTTCACGTATGTACATGTCGCTCTCGTGACATGTTCTAACGAGAGATCATGCCGCATTGTCACCGTGCACCGATGAGAGGTCATGCCAGATTTTTCTTTGAAATTCATCAAGAATACCCGTCATGCTGCAAAAATTTCCCCAGAAATTTGGATTGCTCGTCCGTCTCATATTGTGCTTAGGTCTTGTTTAGGTGTTATTACCTATTATTAATTTCTATGCAAAACATTTGCTATATTTTGAATGGTGCGTCTCTAGGTTCCCCCGAGGTTTTAGAATGCGAAAATAAAGGCTTATCCTTTTCCAACCTTTCTTAGGACTTAAAAGCCATCAATTTCTACTTGAGCACAAATAAGATGCTTGCACGAGTCCTTTCCTTTCTGGGGTTTCGTTTGATTCAGATTCAGAAATGTCAGGAGGTGATGATGTTTTCTCTAACCAGTCTGTGGGTGGTTATGCTTCTATGGGTCAGTCAGGTCTGAACGATATGTCTATGGAGGAGATGAGAGCTAGTTTGGAGGATGCTCTAGCTCGCGAACGTGAGTCTCATTTGCTTTCCCAGACTGCCAAAGTTCGGGAGGAAGAAGCGCAAGCTTGCTTTGTTGAGTCTATGCGGGCCCGTGGGATTGCGGTGCTTCGCCGGAATGACGGTTCTTATGAGGAGATTACTGAAGACAGCAATGCTGGGATTGGATCTGCTTCTCCCCTTCTTCAACCTGTTTATCACTCCTCACCTCAACCCACTTATCATACCATGCCTCCTCCCCTAAATTACGCTCCTCACCCTGTTCGCATGCCAGCACAGGAGACGACAGTGAATGCACAAGGAAGTATTCCTCCTCCGGTCTCTTAGGTCCAAAGTCAAGGTGCTCAGGATGGATTCGGCAAGAGTGGTAGCCATCCGTCGAACTTCTTCGATTTAACTTCTTCTCCAGCTCCTAATACCTCAATGCCTCCGGGTCAGTATGGGTTTCAGCTTCAAGGGGGTTATTCTCAGCCTCAAGACAGTGTTTATCAGAATAGTTTTTAGTATGGACAGTTTCGTCTGCAACAGGGTTTGAATGGTGCTTTTCAGGGTTCGCAACATTAGGGTAGCCAGTATCGTTTGTCGGGTAGCCAGGTTTGCCAAGACGGATTCCCACAGTATTCTCATAACCAGTCTCAGTTTCAAAGTGGTTTCTCCCAGCCTGTGGTATGTTCTACTCTTACTCAGCATTTGTACGGTTCCACCCCTTACTCAGTTCCTTGTGTGAATGCTGGGGTTTCATCTTAAAGTCAGTTCGGGTATCAGTCAGCTCAACTTGGTCCTCAGCAGCCCAATGTTCAGAATTGGGGGCAGTTTAATGGGTATGATCTGTATGGAAATAGGGTGCCAAGTTCGGTGAGTTTGTTAGATAGCAGCATAAATGTTCCTAGTACTTTCGGCCTTCCTCCGGCTGCTTTGCCTGTTAGGCATGTTCTAGAAGTTCCGTCTGCTTTTCCGGTACCCTCTTCAACTATTGCTCCTACTATTCCTCAGCTTCCGGGGATGACTCCAGAGGTGACTGAGTTGTTGAAACAAATGCAGTAGCAGATCGACAAGTTGACAGTAGGGTCCAGTGGTCTCAAGGTAGTTGATCCGGGTCAGGTGACACCCCTCCCACATAAGTTCAAAATGCCTAAAATGGAGTTTGATGGTACAGAATGTTCGAAGACTCATATTAATACTTATGTAATGACAATGGGAGCGATGGGTTGTACTTCTGAATTCATGGCTTCACATTTCCATCTCACTCTTAAGGGCCCAACACTTACATGGTTCCTTGCCTTGAAGCAAGAAAGTCGTTCTACATGGAGCCAGATTACCGAAACCTTTCTTGAGAAGTATAGGGGAAACCTTGAATGGCGCACGACTAGAGATGATTTGGTGGGTACTATTCAAAAGAGTGATGAATGGATTACTGAATTTTACCAAAGGTGGAATGCCAAGCTAAATGAGTTGTCCGAGCCGATTCCTTTACAAGACCAAAAGGACATTTTCTTGTCTTGTGTGAAACCAGTGTTGCGTGAAGCTATTGAAAAAGGATGGTACCCTGACTTGAGAGAAATGGTCGGGATGGGTGCCTGAAGTGAGAATAGACTTTTCAATCTTGCCCCGAGTACCAATGTTGGTGGTAGCAGTGGAAGTGGAGGATACCGTTATAGAGCAGCCAACCCAGTTTCCTCAATGGCTCCAAAAGGGAAGGAGGTGACCAAAGATAATAGTGTCAACAACTTGCAAGGAGGAAATAGCAGTGGGCAGAATGGCGGAAGGTTCCAACCTCGACAGCAACAAAGGTTTGATGATCTGGGTATGTCTACCGAGGAGGTCTTTAATGGTTTGATCAGGACTAGAATGATTAAGCCACTAGATAACTACAATCCTCCCATTCCTAACCTCAACCTTGATACAAGCAAATACTGGAGGTTTCACCAATACCCTGGGCATACTACCAACGCTTGTGTCACTCTGAAGAGGATCATTCAAAGATTGGTTGATGAAAAGAAGATTGAGAAATCTCCTCGTCCGAACACTGTCAAGAACCCTCTGCCGAACAATGGTGTGAATTTGATTGATTTTGGCCATGACTATTTTGTGAACATGTTAGAATTTGGTGAGTCTGTAGGTGAAAACTGTAGTAATGATTGTAAGTCCAAGGAAGTCATTTCTGATGTAACCCGTTTTGTTGATGGAATGAAAGACAATTTCTGTTATGTTTTGTACCTTGATAATTTGCGTGAGTTAAATAATTATGTAGATTATGATGAATATGAGGAGCAACTGGTTATCAATGCTATTTATTCTGTAGTTTCGAAAGATTCTCCACTCTCTTTGGAAGATCTCAAGGTGGCAGCTAGTTTGGAGGCACCTTTGTTAGTAAATCAGATAAGGCAAGCAGCTTGGCCTTACAGTACTCGTTCGACTCTGTTGACATTGGCTGAACTTAAGGAAGCCAGTAAAAGCTTTGTGGATAAAGATGATAAGGAAGTCAATTTGCTCAACAGGTCAGGCAGAATGATGGGCACAGATGGTGCTGGACCGTCTGGAAAAGATAAGGGAATTGCAGTTCCAAATCCTCAAGTTTCGCGAAATCCGTACAGATCGGTTGGAGAGGAGTTAATTGAAGATGATCCAATTTTAGCTCAGTTAAAGAAAACTCAGGCATATAATTCTTTGTGGTCGCTTCTTAGCTCGTCTTACCCCCTAAGCTTAAGTTGGAAGAAGCTCTGTCTAAAACTAGGGTGTCTATGTACGCAACCCCAGATGAAGCTTGTCAGTTAATCGGGACCGCGCAGTATGGGAATATTATCACTTTCACGGAGCTTGATCTGCCCTCTTATGGAGCAAAGCATAATGAGTCATTGCATATTACTGTGCCATTAGAAGGACGTCAGATTCCTCATGTATTGGTGGACAACGGGTCAGCAATGAATGTGCTTCCTTCTAAGATGATGAGTATGTTAGACATTGATGCAACAAGCTTGAAGCCTTCCAATCAGACCATTAAATCTTACGACTCTACTTCTAGGGTTGTCTTGGGCATAGCTACTTTGAATTTGACCTTCGGTGGAAAGGACATGGTCATAGAGTTTCAAGTGATTGACATCCCGATTACTTTCTCAACTCTGTTGGGCAGGCCGTGGATCCATGAGATTGGTGGATTAGCTTCTACGTTACATCAGTGCATTAAGTTTGTTCAAGATGGGGTGCTAACAACCATATACGAAGACAACGTTACAGTGGGAGGAACCAGCTCCAGCACAATGCCAGTTATGGAAATCAAGCTGGATCAGGACAATCTTATGCTTAGTGGATTTACGATGGAACACCCAAAGGAACAGGTGTGTATTATTGATTTGACAACGTCTTCTGATCGGATCCCTCCTGTGTTAAGAATGATGCGCAATATGAACTACGCCCCTGGTTTGGGGTTAGGCAGGCGTCAACAAGGAAGGTCCAGTCTCGTATATCCGGAACCCAGTAAGAACAAGGAAGGTTTGGGATACATGTTAACTGAGAAAGACAAAGCCTATAACAAAGCTGAGGCTCTTAAGGCATGAATGATCCTGGTCGCAGGACAGAAGTACAAGAAGCCAGAGATGCATCCCTACAGCTTATCTTTGAATAGATACTTTGTCGAGGAAGGTGGGGAGAGGTTTACATGCCCAGAAGTGAGATTGGAGCAATTGAAAGAGCGAGTTGATGTCATGAAGAGTCTCACCTCCAATCAGGATCCCCTTCGCGAGATGTTTGTCAGCATGCCAATGGGGCCATGCACAGTTGCTACTTATGAGCACAGTTACAACTTTTGGGGACCTGAATGGGCTGATCAGTTTGGGAAGCTTTCTCTGGATGAGCCGATGATTGGGAAAATCCACGGTGCTGCCCCCGTGGATGTAGACGGTGACCTAGCAAACTTGTTTGGAGCTCTGGAGTTGTCAGAATCTGAAGCAGTAGAGGCACCAGTGAAGGAGAATGTTGTTGCTGGAGGTCCGCCTGACCTGGTTGATTTTTCCTCTGATAATGAGACTGTGGCTGTGATTGAATTCGAAGATGAGACAGTGGTTGACCCGCGTACTTTTGTGACAGTTGCAGAGATGCCCTTGAAGAATTGGACTTCTTTCAAAGGACCCGTTGCCAGCAAAGAGTCTATGATCGAGAAGCTCGGGCTGAAACCTCATCCCGGTCCTTCTGTGTCCAAATTTGCTCCCCATGTCTTGAGTCGGTCTTTCGAGTCTTTTGTAATTAAGTTCGAGTCCAGTGATAGGTCTGATGTCCTCACGACTGAAAACCATCGTCGTGCTTTTCCGTTTGCTCTTAATGAAATAATAGATCTTTCCGAGTATCCCTTAATTGCAAATTTAACAATTGAACGCTTAACTAAAAATGAGCATAAAGACTTAAAAATAATTAAGCAAGATTCAATCGAAAATAACGCAGACACAATAGATGAACAATTTTTAGATAATAATTCAAAGCAGGTTTGTGACCGAAAGGAAAGCCGGGCCCAAGCTGATGATGAGGTATTAACCACGGTGAATCTGGGAACAGCCGAGGAGCCCAAAGAGACACGGATTGGTAGATTCTTCTTCGGATCTGAGTGTGATGCCCTGATTGAGCTGCTCAAAGAGTTTGTGGATGTTTTTTTCCTGGTCCTACAAAGATATGCCTGGGTTGGACACATCTATTGTGTAGCATCGGATACCCCTAGATGCAGTTGCCAAGCCGATCAAGCAAAAGCTGCGATGGATCAAGCCCGAATGATCTTTGTAGTTTAAAGAGGAGATTGAGAAAATCCTGCGGGTGGGCTTCATTAAGGTGATTGAATATCTGACATGGCTCGCAAATATTGTGACAGTCACTAAGGCAAATGGAAAGGTGCGGGTTTTTGTAGACTTTCGAGATCTCAACAAAGCCAGTCCCAAAGATAACTTCCCTCTGCCAAACATAGACATGCTCGTAGATCCGACGGCAAATTATGAAGTCAAATCTTTTGTTGATGGTTTTGCTGGGTATAATCAGATCAAAATGGTTGAAGTAGATCAAGAGAAGACAGCGTTTACCACTCCTTGGGGTACTTACTATTATACGGTAATGCCATTCGGGTTGAAGAATGCTGGGGCTACCTATCAAAGGGCCGTCACCACTCTTTTCCATGATATGATCCACAAGGAAATTGAGGTGTATGTTGACGACATGATCATTCATTCGAAGGGGTCAGACGGGCAGCACTTTATTGATCTAAGGAAGTTCTTCAACAGACTACGAGAGCATTCCATGCGATTGAATCCAGCAAAGTGCACCTTCGGGGTTGTCCGTGGCAAGGTCTTGTTGTACATGGTCACAGAACGTGGTATCGAGATTGATCCATGAAAGATAAAATCTATCGTCGAGATGAAGCCACCGAGGACTATGTCTGAGGTAAAGGGTTTTATGGGCCGTCTGCAGTATATCAGTCGATTTGTCAACTAGCTGACCTTAATATGCGAGCCGATATTCAAGCTGCTGAAAAAGAACCAGGAGGTGATTTGGAATGATGAGTGCCAATTAGCTTTCGAAAAGATCAAAGTTTATCTTGTTAATCCCCCCATCCTTTGTCCACCGCATGGGAGCAAGCCTCTGCTTTTATACTTGACAGTCACAGACACAGCTGTCGGAGCTATGTTAGCACAGGAAAAGAAAGACTCGAAGGTGGAAAATGCCATCTATTTTGTCAGTCGTAAATTCCAGGGAAGCGAGTTGAACTATCCTGCTTTGGAGAAAACGTGTGCAGCTTTGGTCTTGGTAGTTGGAAAGTTAAAACATTAAATGCTGTCTCAAACAGTGCATCTGGTCTCTAAAATAGACCCGATTAAGTACTTGTTTCTGAGTGACAGAGGCAGTATATCCACCCGGTTCGCAAAATGGACTTTCTTCCTAGCAGAGTTTGATATCAAGTATGTGACCCAAAAGGCAATCAAGGGGCAGGCTTTGGCTGATCAGTTGGCTGACTCTCCCAGTACAGAAATCCGAGGTCCAGATCTTCAATTTCTTGATGAGGGAATCTTTGTGGTAGAAAGCGGCAACCGATGGCAGCTATTCTTCGATGGTGCAGCAAATAAAAGAGGTAATGTCATTGGGATGGTTTTGGTGGATCCAAATGACATGAACTCTCCTATCTCCATCAAACTGAACTTCTCAGTTACCAACAACGCAGCCGAGTATGAAGCTTGCATAGCCAGTCTTGAGGCTGCCCTCGAGCGAAATTTTGATGAGCTCGAAGTGTTTGGTGATTCTCAGCTGATAATCAACCAAGCTGCCAATAGATGGAAGACGATGGATCCTTGTCTCCAGAAGTACCATTCTTATATTGCAGAGCTCATTGGTCAGTTTAAAGAAGTGTCATTTCAATTCCTGCCGCGAGATAAGAACAGATTCGCCGATGCATTAGCTACTTTGGCTTCTTTGGTGGAAATACCAGAAGGTAAGTCGATCAAGCCATTCAAAGTTGGGAGGTGAGAGAATCCGGCATATTGTTACGAAATCGAGCTTGAAACCGTCAATGAGCCTTGGTACAGCCAGACCTTTCAGCTTCTCAAGCACGGTGAAGCATCCTTCCCTGTTGATGAAGAGGGTGACCTAAAAGGTACTCGAGCCAAGAGTCTGCAAGCTCTGAAAAGGCTATCGGCACATTACGTCATACTCGGTGATGAGTTATAGAAGAAAAGGGAAGGTTGTCCACTCCTGCTCTGCATCAGTAAAGAGAAAGCTCGAAGGGTAATGGAAGATGTTCATAACGGTGCCTGCGGACCGCATATGAACGCTCGATCCCTAATGCACAGCATCATCATACTGGGTTACTTCTGGATCACAATGGAGACAGATTGCATCCAATTTGTGCGGACTTGTGACAAATGTCAGCATTTTTCTAACTTGAACCATATCCCTCCTCATGATATGTATTGCATGATGACTCCCTGGCCCTTTGCAAAGTGGGGAATTGACGTCAACGGGAAGATAACTCCATCCGGAAGCAACGGACATTCATTTGTTTTAGTCGCAGTAGATTACTTCACAAAATGGGTTGAAGATGCATCTTACAAGGTACTTATGGCCAAGAAAGTTGCTCGCTTCATAAAAGAACAAATCTTTTGCCGATATGGAGTCCCGAATGAGATCATCTCTGATAATGGATCTCATTTTGAAGGAGAGACCAATCGGCCGCTCACAGAGTACAGGGTTAAGCGCCATAAGTCATCGCCGTATAGACTGTAGACAAATGGTTCTGTAGAGGCTGCCAACAAAAACCTTGAGCGAATTTTCAAGAAAATGGCCGAGTGAGGACGGGATTGGCCAGAGAAACTTCACCTAGCATTATGGGGCTACCGCACTTCACTTCGGACTGCTACCGGTGCAACTCCATTTGCCTTAACTTATGGAATGGAGGTTGTTATGCCAATTGAGCTAGAAATTCCATCCCTCAGAGTATTGCTTGAGAATGAAGTCAATGAGATCGACTGGCTCCAGAGTCGATACAATGAGTTGGCACTACTTGATGAGCGCATATTAAAGGCTATAGAGCATAATCGGGCGTATCAGAAGAGAATGGCTCGTGCTTTCGACAAGAAGGTGAAACCTCGGGATATCAAGGTTGGTGACCTAGTCATCAAGATGAAGCCATTAAATCAGAGCAGTGCATTGGGAAAATGGGCACCTGTCTGGGTTGGGCCGTTCTTGGTAAAGAAAATCTTCTCCGGAGGAGCAATGCAGCTGACAGATTTGGATGGCAATCCGTTCATGCACCCGGTCAACGGTGACAAGTTGCGGCGCTACTATATTTGATCGAGTCTTCCCCTCTGTATAAATAAAAAAAAAGAAATAAAAAAATATAAAAAAAAATGATGACGAATAAAAGGTGCAATAAAAATTGTCCCAGATGAGACTGAAAACATCTCAAAAGGCAGTCCATGCAAAAATAAGGGACGCGTCCGGTGCTGAAAGAATATACCCAACTAGACTGATAACCCTAAAAATGGGCAGTCCAGGTAAAAAATAGGGTTGCACCATGTCCCTCTTCTATCTCCCCCTTCTTAAACACCAAAGTTAATTGAGTCGATCTACGGAGACCTGAGCCCCTTGGTTCTCTTTGTAAAAGGGGAACGTAGGCAACCACTTGTGGTTCGGTTTATAATGCTGCAAATTCCCAAATCTTGTCAATAAATGGTGCTTTCAAATTGCCAAAATGTGTTTTGATTATAGCTCCAAAGCTATTCAAAGATTCATTATAAGTTAATATTCTTTTTGATGAGTTCAAGCACGGCCTGCTTTCGACTCATATAACCTGCTGCGAATAAAAACAATAAAATTTCAAAAATTCTAACATCTATTTGTGTCTGAAATAAGCAATAGGGGATACTCATATTCCATACAATAATCTCTTTCTCAAAAACGAAGGTACACAAATAAAAGTGTCTCCAATCTCTCAATAAAGTGTCTAAGAGTTCGTTCCCACTCCCGAGCTTGAATCTCTACTCTTCCTCTTCCTCGGTCCCCGGGAGGTCTTTGGCCTAGGAATGTTGAATAAGTCAGTTTGAGCTCGTCCTAGCTCGGGTATAGTGTGAGCCGGCGGATTGATCAGCCCAGTCTCTCTCAAAGCTGCCCTAGTAGTCCTCTCTTGCCTCAAGGCCTCTCTGCGAGCTATCACCTCGGGATCATCTCTCATAGCAGCTCTTTGAAGCTCTTGCCTCCGATAGTCCACTGCAACATCACCAGTGACATCATCTGGGTTCCCCTGGGCCTCCACATCTCTGAAAGATCGACTGGTCGGATAGTCTGCCCCAAGGTATTCCCGACGGCGAGCCTCTATCGTCAATTGCACTGGACCCCGTTGCTCCTCATACCAGATCGGATATTCTGTGGTCAAGAATGTAATACCTCGGGCCTGGCGAAGAAGTGTTTGTATAGGCAGAAAACCCTCCAGAAAGGATCTGCTAAAAAATTGCATAGTCTGGGGCTCGACCATACTCAGCGGAGCAGTATCAGTCATCAGTCTCTCTCTCAAAGCCCGGATAATCTGTTGCGGGTACCCATACTATCTTCTCACTAATGATAGGATACATAAGGAGGATACGTGCAACCCTGGCAGCCTGACTACCACCGACCCATCCTGAATGTCCCTCATGGTCTGTAGCCTCCATGCCGGGATCCAAAAGCTCAGATCAGTAGTCCCATATCACGTCAATCTCATCTGCCAGCTAGCAGCAGCCGCATCCCTCAACATTCGGCGTTGCCTTGTCACCCAAGGCATTGCTGTCTGTCTCTGTGGTAGTGGCATGATCTAGCGCAACCTCTCAGAAAGCCATAAGGATAATAAACTTGGGCTGCCTCCACCCATGAAATCAGATCCTCCGACCAGCCTATCAATACCATGGTATGTCTCAGCCAACATCAGCGGTACAATATCTGTTTCTCCCTTTCCAGACTGGATTTGACGAAGGTCCACACCTCGATCACCTCTGAGTTGTCTAACAATCTCCAACAAGGTACCCAGGCAGACTCCGATGTACCCACAGAAATAATGGGTCGACAGGGTAAGCAGTATAAATATATCCAGAGATGTAGAAAGGTCAAACAACTCAAAACTGGATAGACGCAATCTGGCCATCCGGGTCAAATCTATAATCCTATCATCAAGAATCATGGGTGCTACCTGATCTGCTGGTAAACCCAAGAAGTCTGATAACTGCTCCGTAATCGACCGTCTTTCCCGAGGAAATGCTACAGTCTTTGTCTCGCTTAGGCCTGTCAATGCTCTGAAATCTTCCATTGTTAGCGTCGAATCATTGTACGGCAAAGTGAACACATGTCGCTCCGAATCCCAAAAGCATGAAGCAGCTCGGAGCAAATCCCAATCAATCTTCCAGTCTTTCAAAGACCAAATGCATGGCATGCTATACCTCTTATCAATGATTTTTCGATGTTACTTCTAATGAAAACGCAAAATTTCAATGAAGTCTTGGTGAAATTGATACTCCCGGGAAGCTACTTCATTGTTATAATGCTCCATTGCAGTTGAAAGTCTCAATCATTGTCAAAGAAATCGTTTGTCTCTCAAAATGGGGCTGTTGGGATTTTTATCATGAAAAGGCAATGTCTGCAAATGAATTTGGAGCTGAGTTAAAAAGGCCTGTTACGAGCCTTCTTTAGCCGTGCGACACAACTTGCCAAGATGGCATGGCATGTCGGGCGACACATCTGGCCCAACATCAGACATCATCAAAGTTGCTGCAAGCCTGCCTTCCCAGAGCACTCACCGACTCGCTGTCGCTGCAATACACTTCCCATACACACATACTCACATATATTCATCCCGTATACCAAAATGTAAATGCACGGGAGAGGGTTCACTCCACCACATACATCCCTGTACACAATCACTTGATACAGATTCAGCACATCATCTCATATACAAATCCGGCAAAGCCGATCATTCAATACAATCATCATCCCATTTTTTTAAAGCAGATGGACTCGTGCAATCAAACTAACAAATAACCTAGTTTAATCTTGTACAAAGTGTGCTAACAGAGTAGCATAGTCATATATAGTGCATGGAGTGTTGTGTCTTCCCCCCCGCAGGGTACAATAATCAAATGAGCACAATCGGATCTTGAGGACTGCCCCTCAAATCAAAATTTCGGACAAAAGAATTCAAACCCTGCAAGTGGTGTCTTCTTCTTCATCTCATCTTCATCAAATCCCGTTGCACCGGCACATCTTCATCAAAGCCCGTTTGCACCGGCACATCTTCATCAAAGCCCGTTGCACCGACATGTCTTCACCAAAGCCCATTGCACCGACACATCTATATAAAAGCCCTGTTGCACTGACACATCTTCATCAAAGCCCGTTTGCACCGAAACATCTTCATCAAAGCTCGTTTGCACCGGCATGTCTTCATCAAAGCCCGTTTGCACCGACACATCTTCATCAAAGCCCGTCTGCACCGGCACATCTTCATCAAAGCCCGTTGCACCGGCACATCTTCATCAAAGCCCGTTGCACTGACACATCTTCATCAAAGCCCGTTTGCACCAGCACATCTTCATCAAAGCCCGTTGCACCGGCACATCTTCATCAAAGCCCCTTGCACCGGCACATCTTCATCAAAGACCGTTTGCATCGGCACATCTTCATCAAAGCCCGTCTGCACCGGCACATCTTCATCAAAGCCCGTTTGCACCGGCACGTCTCCATTAAAGCCCGTTTGCACCGGCACATCTCCATCAAAGCCCATTTGCACCAGCACGTCCTCATCAAAGCTCGTTACACACGGCACGTCTTCACCAAAGCTCGTTTGCACGTGAATGTACACTCGTCAAAAAATTTAAATAAAAAAATGGGAGTTTCCACGCCATTTTAAAGGAAACATTGAAAACCTTTTGGAAAGAGAAAATGGGTTTGGGGGTCAGGTTACGTGTTGGGAAGAACGTTTGGCGTTCACCCAACACGCCTTGTATACGAGTCTTTCTATTGTTCAACATCCAATTTATTCATAAGTGTCTGCGATTGTGTGAGACAAAATGTGATAAAATGCATTTTGATGCTTTATATTATTGATGAAACAAGAGAATTACATCTTGTGAGCCACTTGGTATGGGGGGCCAAATCCCAATTACATTGAAATGAACAACTTATGACTGAAATGGACCAGCTGCAAAGTGGCTACATGTGTCGCCCGACACAGAACCTCGGACAGTCAAGTGTGTCGCGTGACACAACAAACCAACTTGCAGAGGTTTCACAAAGCTGATTACGTAGACTGGAAATCAATAGCCATTGAGATTAACAGATATGAACAACAGGTCACTATGACCTCAAGGAGAGATCCAAGCTCAGATGAATGTGGATATGAGATGATCCACACTCACCTTAGCGATTCATGTACAACGCTCAACAACAATAAAAGAACACGTATAATCACTATGATAAATGCATGATCAGAACGTCTAGATATCAGAGCATAACATATCCAATCAGATTCTAAACAGACTGCAGACTAGGCATGGCAATACAAATCTGATCAGGTGCCAGACCGAACAACATATCAAGCATACCAATTAAACTAAGTAATGAAAATAGAGAAAAAGAAGGAGAGTTAAGATTGGGGCATTTCAACAAACAACTACTGAGCCATTGATTCCAAGATGTATGAAACTAAATAAATGGGTTCAAAATGCACATCCCAGTTAATACATTTCAGTGATCAGATGTAAAACACATTTATGGTGTAGAACCTGATGGAACATCCCAGAGACCAAAACCAAACATGTTCAACCAAGTCCAGAATCAAACAGCTCAACATCATTCGGAATCATGGATTGAGCATGGGGATCCAAAATATAATCAGCAATCACTATGATAAATATATGATCAGAAAATTCGTACGAATCAAAGCATACTACAATGTTAACTGAGATTATAACAAAACCAATATACTCAGATTCTATACTACCTGCATATTAATCATAGAAGCTACACTACACAATGAAAACAGAGAAAGAAGAAGGTTAAGATTCGTTACCCTCGTAGTGTCCACACTCTCTATACCACGTCGGTATAGAGAGCCTTCCAATCACCTTCGGAAATAAGATTTAATCTCAGATTGAGTGAAGAACTGAGGTCTTCAATCTCAGAAGATTCCCTTTGTCCACAGGCGGCTATAATCGGACATGAACACAGGTGATTGTTGGCTGAAAATCGAAGTATGGGTAGGAATAGAGATCGGATGTGGGATATGTGAAGACCATCGGAAATAGACCAGGTGGAGGTTGTGAGGACGGCCGGAAATGATGGGATTCGAGACCTAGGATGGGTTTAAGGTCTGTAACAGGGGAGAAATTGATATAGAGAAATCAAAGGAGAAGGAGGCACTGATTTGGGTAGAGAGAGAGAGAACTCGTAAGGAAGCGGTTGTTGTTGTTTTGGGGAGAGCAAAGAGAAAGAACGGTGGTGGGCTTGGCAAGGAGATCGTTGCTGAGGAAGCAATTAGAGGGCGAGGGAGACACCGGTGAGGAACAATTGAGGGGGGAATTGGGTCACCGTTAGGGTGGAGAGAGGGAGCAAGGTTAATGGGTGATTGGAGAAGATGATTAGGGAGTGAGGGATGCCATTAGAGAGAGAGCTTGGATGGAAGAAGATGGAAACAATATAGAAAGAGAGGAAGTTTGTGTCTAAAGAGAGAGAGAGTTGGTCTCTGAAAGGTTATCGCCTTTGGGGAGAGGATTGGTGAGGAAGAAGACAATTAGAGAGAGAGAGAGCTCGTGACACCATTGGCATTTAGAGAGAGATAGGATTCCGTTTCGATAGAGAATGAGAGAGAAGGCCCCCTCCTGTAAAATGAGAAAATGGTTTTATTTAAAGCTGCCTGGTAAAAGGCGAAAGAGGCCGCGTGGCTTCATTTGCGGCAAAAGAGGCCGCGTGGCTACATTTGCTGTCGACCCAGATTTTTCTAGAAACATGCAAGGTGGCATTCTAGAAGGCCCTTTTTAGCTAGATCCTGCCCAAATTCAATATTCTTGGCAGGTCCTTCCTCCCTTGGAAAGTTTGGAAAAGTTTCCGAATCGCCCTCAAACTTTATGAAAGTTTGGGAATTGCCGGGAAACTTAACCGGAAGGCATGAGCTAGATTTGGGTACTTACAGAAGCCCCTCAGAAACGTCACTTGTAGGGCGAGTAGGGTTGTCGATGAAAAAGGATCCAATCTGGCGAACTGCCGAGACGGATTGGGTGACCAAGGAGGTCGAGTGGCTGAACCTTTGGAAGGCTACCTACGTATCCTGAATAGGAATCAAGCCAGATCATAGTTCGGAAATCCGCTGGGGAAAGGGGTGTCGTATGTGATGAATTAGCTGAACCTTAAGTATTCTACCTACATATCCTGGAGGAATCAAGCCAGAACGTAGTTCGGGACGAGTGAGAACTTTCGGTGCCTCAAGCCGAAGAAAGACCGAAATGGTCAAATGGCTGGACCTTTGAAGAAAGGATTCCTACGTATCCCTAGGAGGGAATTAAGCCAGATCGTAGTTCGAACCTTTACTGGGTTGAAATGTTATTCCTTCATTCGGGAATAACGGAGATTGAAAGAGATAGTGAAATGTTATTCCTTCATTCGGGAATAACGGAGATCGAAAGATAGCGAAATGTTATTCCTTCATTCGGGAATAACGGAGATCGCGAGATAGCGAAATGTTATTCCTTCATTCAGGAATAACGGAGATCGCGAGAGAGGTCGATGATGATGATGATGAGGATGATGAAGATGGTTCAGCATAGCTTTTAGATCAGATTATGACTTTTGCTTATTGTACCTTTTGAGAAAACACACCCTAAACTATTCTATTTTTGCTATGCACTGCTTTTGTACGAGATCAGACTAGTATATACTCTCTCCGTCCCAGCTCACTTGACACTTATTTCCATTTTGGTCCGTCCCAGCTCACTTGACACTTCCCAAAATAGCCTACTTTTTATAATTTTATATTCACTCTACCCCACCACTCATTCTCTCTCTTCATTTTCCACCACTCAATTTATTCAACCAACACTACTATTTACCCCACTCATTCTCTCTCTTCATTTTTTACCACACATTTTTTTTATTTTATTCTTTTTTCTTTGTTCCCGTGCCCACCTCTTGGGTGTCAAGTGATGTGGGACGGAGGGAGTACATTATTAGCTCTTTTATAGCACGCGTTTGTCTTAAGAATGGAAAATTGAATGGGTATGGTATATGGCTTGGCTGAATGGCTTGAATGGATTCCTGTCTTTTATATGTACCAGGTGGATGTGTATATGAATGCATGGGTGTACACGAGATGAATGAACCCTTTCCCATGTTGTTTGCAAAGTAGTTGGCTGATATTTGCAGCAATTAACAAGTCGAGGAGTACCCTGGTGGGAACTGAATGCAGGCTGCTGATGTCTGATGTTGGGACAGTTGTGTCGCACGACTTAGTATGCCATATGGCTAGTTTTGTCGCGTGACATAGGTAGCCTGAACTGTATTTTTGCAAAACCTTTAGAATTGGACTGGAATTGCTGTCAAGGATGGGAATTGAGTGACCAAAAAGGTCGCATGCCTGATCCTTACCGAGGAATGGCGAAGAGAAAATGGTCCCTTGCTATGAAGATGGAAATGAGGTGACATAGGAGGTCAAATGGCTGATCCTACTGGGAATATGCCAGATGAAGGAAGTGACCAATGTGGTCGGATATCTGGACCTTAATGAGGGGCTACTTCAGCACTGAGGAGTGATGAAGGAAGGGAGCGAAGAATGTGGTCGGATGGCTAGACTTTTATGAAAGTTTTACGAACCATTGAGGAATGGTGAATGATAGGGGTGACCACTGCGGTTGGATGGTTGGACCTCTATGAAAGGCTCATGCACCACTGAGGAGTGATGAATGAAAAGGGTGACCAATGTGGTCGGATGGCTGGACCTTTATGAAAGGCTACCTACGTATCCCGGAGGAATCAAGCCTTGGTCGTAGCTCAAACTTCACTAGATAGTTATGAACGATGTCTAGGATCCTTGAGATTTTGACGATTAATTGAGGAGTCACCCTATTTGACAATTAATGGAGGTTGTCACCTGATTTGACAATTAATGGAGGTTGTCACCTGATGAAACTAAAGCTTATGTCACTAACTCTTTCTAACAGAGATAGAGGCAGCTAAAGTTTGGAAAAACTTAAACGTACTTCACTATCTATGGGATAGAGGTAGCTAAAGTTTGGAAAAACTTAAGCGTACTTCACTATCTATGGGATAGAAGTAGCTAAAGTTTGAAGAAACTTAAGCGTACTTCACTATCTATGACATAGAGGTGGCTAAAGTTTGGAGAAACTTAAGCGTACTTCACTATCTATGGGATAGAGGTGGCTAAAGTTTGGAGAAACTTAAGCGTACTTCACTATCTATGGGATAGAGGTAGCTAAAGTTTGGAAGAAACTTAAGCGTACTTCACTATCTATGGGATAGAGGTAGCTAAAGTTTGGAGAAACTTAAGCGTACTTCACTATCTATGAGATAGAGGTAGCTAAAGTTTGGAGAAACTTAAGCGTACTTCACTATCTATGGGATAGAGGTTGCTAAAGTTTGGAAGAAACTTAAGCGTACTTCACTATCTATGGGATAGAGGTAGCTAAAGTTTGGAGAAATTTAAGCGTACTTCACTATCTATGGGATAGAGGTAGCTAAAGTTTGGAAGAAACTTAAGCGTACTTCACTATCTATGGGATAGAGGTAGCTAAAGTGTGGAGAAACTTAAGCGTACTTCACTATCTATGGGATAGAGGTACACCTTATTTGATTTAATTCTAACAGAGATAACGGAGATTTTTGGGAGAAATTTATACGATATGGGAAATTCATACGGTCTTCCGGATCAGATAATTTAAAGCCTTCCGGGCTAGGAATAATAATTTGGGAAAAACGTTATTTCATTTGGAGATAACGGGAAATTTTCCAGAGGAGACGTTATCCCATTTGGTGATAACGGAGATTTCTGTTAAGAGATGTTATCCCATTTGGAGATAACGGAGATTTCCCGGAGGAGACGTTATCCCATTTGGCGATACCGGAAGGAATTTCCAGAGGAAACGTTATCCCATTTGGCGATAACGGAAGGACTTCCCGGAAGAAACGTTATCCCATTTTGCGATAACGGATGATTTCCCGAAGGAAACGTTATCCCATTTGGAGATAACGGGAAAATTTTGGGCAAAAGTATTTCCTATTTTGATTTGGTAATCAATTAAGGTTATTTTTCTTTATGCATGTCACATGAGCCACGGGCTGACTCTTTTGCGGGAAGGCAATGTTAGAGGATTTTTATGAAAGAATGTGTTTGGATGCATGTGTTTGGATGCATGTGTTTGGATGTATGTGTTTGGGAACTGTTTGAGACAGGTTTCGAGCAGGTGGGGTGATATCCCTTGGGTGCGGAATGAGCTGCTGCTGTTGCTGAGATTTGGCTAATGCTTCTAAAAGGTATCATGTGGACCAAAATTACCTCTTGGGCTGAGATCGAGTTTAAACCTCGGGTCTTGATTAAAGTCCCTTTCTCAAACTCTGGCGCTTGAAGCTGATGCTGACAGACTTTTAGAACCAAAGACTAAAGCAGATGTCGAAGTGACCAAACCTCTCTTCTAGGGGTGGATGCGACTTATCGAAGTCCCGGTCTGAGGAAAAATTTCTGCAAAGCCCCATGTCTTATTAAAGCAAGGAAAGATCCTTTCATTGGCAAAGACCCGGTTGGATGAACTGAGTAGGCAAAGTTTTAGGTTACGAAGAAGTGACTTGGTGAAGCCCCAATCTGATGACCTAGCAAAAATCCCAATATGATTGGTACTGCAAAAGTGATCCTGAGGTTAATCTGACCAAGACTGAATCCATCTTGTGACATGGTGAGGAACCCGATGCGGACCCCAAAAATGACTAAAGAAGCCTCAGTCTAAAGAAATGGCTTGGCAAAGCCCCAACCTTGAAGAGTTTCAAGGCAGCCCTAATGCGAATTGTAGCCGGAGAAGGAAAAACCTATCCTTTCATACTTGCTCTCTTATTTTCTTTAGTCACGCAGTCAACCGCAAGAAGATGTGGAAGAAAGGAATTTTAGAAATTCATACATGCAGGGGCATACTTTTCGAAAGGTGGGAATTGATCCCGATTTTTTGTTATTTTTGATGGCCTCATTCGACGTAGGCACAAAAAAACTCGCTTTGGGTTTGGCTCTTTTGAGAGAGCATAAGCGTAGAAAGGCTGGTAAAAGTGTATGGAAGCCCCTGCTGACAGAAAATCAGTGTTTAGCACTATTTTTCCTAAGATGTGGAAAGAGAAGACTTGTCAAGACATCTGAAAACTTATTTTATTTACAATGATCACAAGATTGCTTAAAATCCTTTATTAATGTTCGGTTTATTCAATCACTAATCTCGATATGAAAAAATATTTTGATTAATCATGAGGAGAAAGTCAACCGATGTCGCGGATTAAGGTTGGCTGGGTTCGAAAGAAAGGTTTGTGTATAGGGAGGTCATTGATGCGACCGGGTTTTCTGGATTTTGGATATGCTTATGGGAAAGGCCACTGATGAGACCGGATTTTATGGAATTTGGATGTGTTTATGACCAGACCATTTTTGGTTGCCTACGTTCCCTCACTGTGAGGAGCTCAGGTCGCCGTAGTTCAGACTCGGCTGAACTGTGTTTAGTTTTGGGAAATGGAATTTGTGGTTCCTTTAGTGGAGAGGCTCGGATGAGGAGGTTGGATGATGAGGCATGGGCCTCGGGATGATTCATTGACCAAGTCATTTTTGGACGACTGCTTCAATTGCTTCCTGATTTTTGTCTTTTGCTGGGGGATAAATAATTGGCATATGCCTAAATGCTTAGCTTTGACCGCTTCATTGTTATCGACAACATCTGTTCTTCGAGCTTTGATTTTGCCTGTCCATCAAGTTTTTGATTGGCGGTGCTGGGTCCTTGGATTCATTTTTTTTATGCGCAACCCTGTTTTTTGCCTTGACTATCCCTTTCAGGGTTTTCAGCCTAGCTAGGTATTACTCTTTTTGCACTATATTTTCTTTTTCTTTTTTTTTTTACGTGCAACCTTTTTTTTTTAGACAACCCTTTACAAGGTTTTTAGCCTAGCTGGGTATTACTCTTTTTTTTTAAAGCACATGAGGGCCAAGGCGAGCCCCTGCTTGAACTGTCTTGATACCCTTGAGGTCTAAGCAAGCTCCTAGGTTGTTGTCGACATGGGGTCAATCTTTCGAAGCTGAGTGGCCTTTTTTTGTCCCTTGACATTGCCGCCGTCGTTGACTTGGTCAAGGTGATGGTGAGGACATGATTTGGGAGGCGTATAGCTTGATGAAGGCCTTTATGAGGTAAGGAAATTGTATGGCTTGATGGAGGCCTTTTATGAGGTAAGGAAAGTGTATGGCTTGATGGAGGCCTTTTGTGAGGTAAGGAAAGTGTATAGGGAGAGCATTGGTTGACTTTCTCACACCGATTAATCAGAACATTAATTATTTCGAGAGATTATTTGTTGAGCAATGCAAATGATCATATTAAATAAAACCATTTCATTAAATGTAATGTAGGTGTGCAAATAATGTCTTAAGTCTAGCAAGAAAAGAAAAAGAATCTTTTATAGAAGATTTAAGATCAACTACAAATGTCCGAGGAGGACTTGATTGAAAGAAGAAAGTACTAGAACCTACGAAGGTTGACTGAGAGACTATTTTATTTCTTAATCTTGCTTAAGGATAGGTAACCCCTAGCCTAGCTACTATTCGCTAGTTGAACTGCCAGGATGCTTGAGCTTTCCATTTTCTGTTAACTTCTGGATTCCATTACCGCAGACCGAGGCAGTGATCAGTTACTTGCCCATGATACTGGTGGAAGTGGAGGGACTTGAGGCCATGGGGCAGCTGGAGCAAGTACAAGTTGTCCAAAGAAACGGGTCGGAAAAGTCACGGGGACGAAACTCTTGACTGAGCATATTGATGGAAGGAAGTGAACCTGGGAGGACTTTGAGGGATATTGGGATTTGTTTGGGAGGATTCAGCACTGCGCTGGATGTTTTGAGTGAAAGGGGTAGTACTGGCTGGTTGTGTCTTCGGACTTTTCTCAAGCTTAGAACTGGTTATCCTGTCAACTTCTCTCACTTCGGGCACTTGGATTTTGCACGACTGAGTCACTTCTTTGCCTGGTTCGACACCTTGGGTCAAGGGAGTACTGGTACTCATCATGAGATCAAGCTTCTCCTGTATTAGTTTCACTTGCTCCGTCAATATTGCCACATGGGGGTCAACGGGGACTCTCGAGTTACTGGAACTCGCAACATGACTTTTATCAGCAGAGGGAACCACAGTAGCAGACTGGTGAAACTGACGGGTGAATTCACTAAGTCCGGTAGATGACAACTGAAAACTTGAGGCATCCGGATTTTCTTTTAGCAACTCATGATTGCATTCAGGCGGGTATAGAGGCTTCAGAACATAGCCACATGGCTCAAACTGATTATGTGAAGCTGGAGCATAAACTGACAGGTATTGCTGAAACTGAGGAACAGGTGTGATGAAACCCAATCCGTTCTGAGGAGCTGAGGGCGATGGAGCCCTAATGGCCTGGGATGTTGGAAAGGACTGAAGAGGAGTATTCCTTGATTAGGGATCATATGTGGATGGAGGAAGGTATTGGCTGTAGGATGGAGGGACTGAGATTAATGTTTCTGGAGTTTCATCTTCAATCATGACCAAAGAACCATTTGCCTCAACTATTACATGGACTCTATGACGGCGGAGAGCACCGATGAGCATGGCCAGCTAGTCTTCATGAACCCTATGGGCATTTTCCAAAGCTAGGACTAACTCTTCCTTCCTAATCATCAGATTTCCTATACCATCACTGTTTTTTGTCATATCCACCATTTTAAACCCCTGAGCAGACAAAACTGATGATTCTGCTGAACTGTCTGAACCTGAGGTTTCTGCACTGAAAAGCCGCTGACCTCGTATTCTCACCCACTTCTTTCTCGCTGTGGAAAAGAGATAGGCAAGGTTTAGACTCAGAGGTAGGTAAGGCTTAGACTCGGAGGTAGGTGAGGCTTAGACTCGGAGGTAGGTGAGGTTTAGGCTGAAGGCTCAAGTGACATGCACTTACTGCTTAAATTTTACATAAAACACATTTTTCTCCTAATCCTAACTGATTGGAAAAGATTAGACCTTTTGAAAGGTCAAGACTAAAAATTGGGGATCGGACCGTGGAGGTCGCGATTGGAAATTTAACCGTGAAAGGTCGAGATTGGAAATTTGATCGTGAAAGATCAGGATCGAAAATCGGAGATCGGATCGTGGAGGTCGCGATTGGAACTTTGATCGTGAAAGGTCAGGATTGGAAATCGGAGATCAAACCGTGGAGGTCGCGATTAGAAATTTGACCGTGAAAGGTCGAGATCGAAGGTCAGGAATCGGACCGTGGAGGTCGTGATTGGAGATTTGACCGTGAAAGGTCAGGATCGAAAATCGGAGATCGGACCGTGGAGGTCGCAATTGGAACTTTGACCGTGAAAGGTCAGGATTGGAAATTTGACCGTGAAAGGGCAGGATCGAAAATCGGAGATCGGATTGTGGAGGTCGCGATTGGAACTTTGATCGTGAAAGGTCGAGATTGGAAATTTGACCGTGAAAGGTCAGGATCGAAAATCGGAGATCGGACCGTGGAGGTCTTGATTGGAGACTTGACCGTGAAAGGTTGGGATTTGGAGATTCCAGAAATGGGACCATGCAATTGTGATTCCATTAGTAGTTCAAGTTTACTTAAAACAGTGTCTTTTATTTATTTCTATTTGGTTGGAAAAGGGGTTGCCCTTCTTTTTCGCAACTACTCTAGATCCTAGATCAGTGGGTTCCGTCACTACGTCTATAAGCCCCTCGTATTCCACCTATATTTTGACTTCCCAGGGTGGACAGCCCTGGGCGAGGGTCCTATAGAGCACGCGGATCCCACCGACCGAGAGAGAAGAACGCTCCTAATGGGTCTAGTGGGTCATAGGAACTTTTAACGCGCGAGCGATGCGGATTATAGTCAAGTCAATGTCGGGAAAGTCTCGTCTTTCAGCCTTAACGGAATTTTGGCAGAGTTTCGCTTGCGCGATTGACGTTTTAACTTTTTGGCATTGTCCAAGAAGATAATAGGCATGGGTCGGGTGGTAAAAAATGAATGACACAGTGTCACATTGAACTTCGTTGCATACATTGCGTGAGTCAACGCTAAAGTCAATGCCGGGTCAAGATCTTGCCAATTTTTCCTTGTCGGAATTTCAGCAGAGCTCCGCTTGCGCGAAAGATCTTTGGATTTTTAGGCACGGACTTGGGCTTGACTCTTACGTATCCCGTGTGGGTCAAAGTCAAAGTCAATGTCGGGGTCAATATTCTGCCAATTTTCCTTGGCAGAATTTCGGCAGAGTTTCGCTTGCACGAAGGATCTCGACTCTCGACATGGGCTAAGGTTTGGCCTTTACGTATCCCGTGCGGGTCAAAGTCAAATTCAATGCCGGGGTCAAGATTCTACCAATTTTCCTTGGCAGAATTTCGGCAGAGTTTCGCTTGCGCGAAGGATCTTGACTCTCGACATGGGCTAAGGTTTGACCTTTACGGGGGTATGCAACTGGGCTATATGACACGGTCTAGACCAAAAACCAACCAAAAGTCACGGTTTTAAAATGTGTGACACGGACTGTGCATTGGTCGACACTGGCTGCCATGGGGAGTTTGGGGTGATTCCGTGCGCGCCCGGGAGCATCGTAATACTGTCTGTGATTGCAGCTGAACAACCACCCCTGGTTAAAGGGACGTGCGTGCAAAGTGTACAGGATATATAAGGTGCGCGTAGTGTGCGGCCTCCTAAAAATGTTCCTTTTTTGAGTTAAAACAGAAATTTTCAGAAATGTGTTTTAAAGGAATGATTTTTGGGACGGGGAAAATGCAACAGTTAAGCACGTAAATTTTCTGGAGCCCGGTCAGTCTTGGAACTGAATAGCCCCAAGCTGCCTAAGCTGCCAGATTAGCCTCAGATTTTGTCCAGGTGGAATTGCCAATGAAGCCGCCCGGCTAGGATCCAAGGAGAATCAAGCCGTACGACTGCATCAATCAATTTTCCAGGTTCCATTTTCTTTCATTTGCAGGTTGTTTCCCCAAGCGTTTTGGCACCTTTTCAGCTCCACAAAGCTTCCTGTTCAATATCCAGAATATGCACAATCCCAAGAACCGAAATGCATGCAAAAAAGCAAGGAAAGGAAAGCAAGCACAAGAATCGGATCCGCAGTGGAAGGCTAACCCACTAAAAAAAAGCTTTTCTTTTTTTTTTCGAAAAGATATCGGTACGTGGTATTGTTAGACCATAGTTTATCCCAGACTCGTGTTAGGAGGCGATAACGGGAAGTTTAATGGTTTTCACCTATATACCGAGTATCATTTATTTATTTTATTATATTTATTAAAAAAAACTTATGAAATAAAACCATTTAATGTCCCATGTCCCTCAAGCAAAAATGAACCTCAGCCTCCAAGCAATGCAAACATTCGACACTAAGCTTCAGCAACACAGAAAACATGGAGGAAAAGGAAAACAAAGCACGTAAAATGCAAATATCACATATAATGTCACAACAATGCACACACAAAAGAATAAAACGGATGTTGAATGAGAACGAAAGTTTGACCCACTTTTAAAAACAAGTTTCAAGTCCCCAGCAGAGTCGCCACTGAATGTACGCTCGCCGAAATTTTTTTTAAAAAAAATGGGAGTCGCCACGCCGTTTTAAGGGAAACATTGAAAACCTTTTGAAAAGAGAAAATGGGTTCAGGGGTCAGGTTACGTGTTGGGAAGAACGTTTGGCGTTCACCTAACACGCCTTGTATACGAGTCTTTCTATTGTTCAACATCCAATTCATTCATAAGTGTGTGCGATTGTGTGAGACAAAATGTGATAAAATGCATTTTGATGCTTTGTATTATTGATGAAATGAGAGAATTACATCTTGTGAGCCACTTGATACGGGGGGCCACATCCCAATTACATTGAAATGAACAACTTAAGACTGAAATGGACCAGCTGCAAAGTGGCTACATGTGTCGCCCGACACAGAACCTCGGACAGTCAAGTGTGTCGCGTGACAAAACAAGCCAACTTGCAGAGGTTTCACAAAGCTGATTACATAGACTGGAAATCAATAGCCATTGAGATTAACAGATATGAACAACAGGTCACTACAACCTCAAGGAGAGATCCAAGCTCAGATGAATGTGGATATGAGACGATCCACACTCACCTTAGCGATTCATGTACAACGCTCAACATCAATACAAGAACACGTATAATTACTACTATAAATGCATGATCAGAACGTCTAGATATCAGAGCATAACATATCCAATCAGATTCTAAACAGACTACAGACTAGGCATGGCAATACAAATCTGATCAGGTGCCAGACCAAACAACATATCAAGCATACCAATTAAACTAAGTAATGAAAATAGAGAAAAAGAAGGAAAGTTAAGATTGGGGCATTTCAACAAACAACTACTGAGCCATTGATTCCAAGATGTATGAAACTAAATAAATGGGTTCAAAATGCACATCCCAGCTAATACATTTTAGTGATCAGATGTAAAACACATTTACTGTGTAGAACCAGATGGAACCCTGTAAGTATGCCAATCCAAATTTGCGACCTTTCCAGATGCATTTTAAATAATAAAATTGCATTTAGGGGCGTTTTGGTAAATTCCCGGTCCATCCCGAGACTTCCGGAAACATTTCATATGTTTCTCGCGAAGGAAGTACTTTTTGTACTTTGCTCGAGTTAAAGGACCTAGAGGGAATAAAACTGTTTTGGACTTTTTAGGTATTACCTAGGAAGCTTCCAGAATCAGTTTTGGCGCAAAAAACGGTTATTGTCACCTTGTGTCACGCGACAACTCGAAGCATGGAAAGTGGTAACGTTACGTCGTGCGACACAAAGTGACCATAGACAGCAGCTATAAATAAGACCCTACCCCTCTCAGTTTTGGATCCTTTTTCGACCTCCCTAAAGCCACTCTGCCCAAATTATGCCAGAAACTCCCTCTCTCTCTCTCTCATACCAAAACCTCCCAATTCCCCTCCAATTCCATCACCTCTCATCTCTCTTCAACCCAATTCCATCTCTACTCCCCTATACACTTGAAGCCCCTTGATTCAGCTCTCAACCAGTGCTCAGATCTCCATCTCGAAGTTGAATTGAAGGCTCCTACACCTAACTTGGTGTAAGAGTTGAGGACTACAAGGGTAACACTCTCCCACTTCTCTCTCTCATCCATTTTGTTCTAATTACTCTCTCTCCTTCTCCACATGATAATCAGGCCCCTTCTGCCTCAGATTATCAAGTGGCAATTGCAATCTCTCTGTTTAATAGCTTATACTTGAGTCCAATTGCTTGATATTGATGTGATCTATTTGGATTTGCAATTTGGGCATCAAGGGAGTGTGGATCTCCCATATCCACACTCCTTTGATTGATTCGTGTTTAATTCGTATTTGTTATTACTGTTTATGATATAATTGTTGTGTTATTGTTGGATCTGCATCTCAGTTTGTGAGGTACCTGCGGATGGTAAACATATGTCACGCGACACATGTGGACATGAGGAGTCCTGTGTCACGCGACATGTTGTGACCATCTGCAGGGACCATATTTCAGTTGTAGCTTGTTTTGTTCAATTATTCTAGAATGTAGTTTTGTATTCATGTTGTTTAGTTCCTAGATCTGGCTTCTGTTCATTTTATCTAGAGATTTGGTGATCTGTTTGATTTGTGAGCCTCTGCAAGGTGAACATATGTCACGCGACATATCGGGACAAAGGAGTCATATGTCACGCGATAGATATGACCCTTTGCAGAGGACCTTTTGTTCTTATAATCTGTCTCTAGTTGATGTAAAGGGATGTGGCCTCCCGGACAATTGGTCTACAAGTTGTAATGATCTCTTTTATTCAATAAAATGCATGTTTATCACACTTTGTTTCACTATCATTGTTTGCACATCTTTTGAATTATTTGGATGTCTAGATTAGAAAGACTCGTCTACGGACGAGGCGTGTTGGGTGAACTCTCGGTTCTTCCCAACACGTAACCTGACCCCCGAACCCACTCTCTTTCCAAAGGTTTTTCAAAGTGCACCTCTAAGCATGGCGTGGCGACTCCTTTTTTCCAAAACAATCCAAAATTTCCTCCTCTTTTTTCAAAATTTCGGGCGAGCACACATTCAGTGGCGACTCTGCTGGGGACAATGCCTTTTGAAAACCTGTTTTTCAAAATTAAGTGGGTCATGCTTTCGTTCGTCTAGACATCCAATGTGTTCATTCTATGTGCATCCTTGATAATCATGTGCGATACATGCATTTTAGGTGATCTTGCAATTTGTAGACCATTGTTTGTGGATTGTGCTTTATATGTTGTTGCCTTGCTGGTTGGTCTCATCCCTTGCCAACGAAAGGCAGGGGCTAATCTCGATTTTGCAGGGGGTTTGATTCAGTGACTTGCTTAGTCGTGCGACAGCTCTGTCTTTTGTTGTCCTGTGTCACACGACAAGTTTAGTCACTGGACAGGTTCTGGTTCTGGTTTGAGGGCAGTTCCTTGAATCAATGAAGAGATCGCTCAGCTGACTGTTGTTCCCTTTCTTCCTTGAGAGTTGTGTGTGTGTTTTCCTTTTTCTTAATAAATAAAATAGATAAATGAAAAATTTTGTTTTTTTTGAAATAAAAGAATATAGACATCCGCACACTACATCACATAGTTCTAGAACCCTCGGGTGCGACGGACGGCATCGCGGACGGTGATAATATTCGCCTACGTTTGAGCGCCTAATGTCAAACCTATCCCCCTAGCGCATTTAGGTGGCACCACACTATAACCTTACCCACGGTCGGTTTTTGACATGATGTTTTAACTACACCAAAGTGAGTTGTTTTTGAAATTTCCAAATAAGTTCTATTACCTCCCTCAAAACCCCGCACCTTGTGGGCATGTTGCCAATGCAACATGGTTTCACGTAAGGACATGTCACTTCTGTGGCGTGTCCTAAATGAGAGATCATGCCGCATTGTCACCATGCACCGACGAGAGGTCATGCCGGATTTTTCTTGGAAATTCCCCGAGAATACCCGTTATGCTGCCCAAATTTCCCTAGAAATTGGGGCTACTCGTCCGTCTCACATCGTGTTAGGTTTTGTCTAGGTAACATTACCTATTATTAATTTCAAATACAAAACATTTAGTGAAATTTGAACGTTACGTCCCTAGGTTCCCCCAAGGTATAGTTAGCATAAATAAAGGTTTAGCCTTTTCCAACCGTTCTTAGGATTTAAATCATTGATTTATACTTGAAGATAAATAAATTGTTTGTGTGAGTCTGTTCTCTCCATTTCTTCTCCCTCTCCCGTATTCACTCTTCCTTCCCTACCTCATAAACCCGTATATATACTCCTGTAGCTACGGCGAGTTGGAGTCGATCATCCGTACCGGGAGCTCGTTTAATTCGGGTTGTTAGAGAAGTTTTAGCAGTTTCCGAAGCTTTAGTCAGTACAGAATCCGAAATGGCAGGGAATGGAGATCTGTTTGCTAATCAATCCGCTGGAGGTTCAAGTCCGATGAATCAGCCAAGCCTGAATGATTTGTCTACAGAGGAGTTGAGGTTGAACTTGGAAGCCGCTTTGACCCGAGAACGTGAAGCCCGCCTGTCAGCTCAGAACGCTAAGATCCGAGAAGAAGAGGCCCATAACCGTTTTGTGGAGGCTATGAGAGCCCGAGGGATAGCAATGCTCCGTAGAGAGGATGGTTCCTATGAGGAAATTACTGAAGAGGGCAACAATGAGACCGGATCTATTTCCCCTATCCAGCCTGTTCCAACCAGCTACAATGCTATGCCTCCTCCCACAAGCTATGTTCCTCGCCCCGAATAAGTACCATCTTCAGGATTGATCCCGAGTGTCCAAGGAAAGTTTCCTTCCCCTTCCTCCCAAGCATATAACCAGGTGGCTCAGCAAGGTCCTAGCAAGAATGGTGGTCATTCAGTGAGCTTCTTTGACCTTACTTCTTCTCCGGCTCCCAATGCTCCGATGCCACAAGTTCAGTATGGGTCTCAGTTCGAGCCGCTTACTCCCAACCTCAAGATGCAGTGTGTATCCCGAAGGATATCGGGGTGGTCGGTATGGTGTGCAGCGGGAATGGTCAGTACCGTCTCTCGGGAAATCAGATAATTCAAGACAGTGTTTCGAAGTATCAGCCGTCTCAACTCCAAGGCAGTTTTCCTCAGCCAGGAGTGTGCTCTACCCTTACTCAGCATCTCTATGGCTCCACCCCGTATTCAGCTCCGTGTGTTAGTGCAGGTGTCTCTCCTTTTGGTCAATTCAGGGATCGCCGGCGCAAAGACAGTTCCCGAGAACCCCAAAGATGCAATTTAATGGCTATGATATGTACGGAAACAGAATCCCTAGCTCTGTTAGTTTGTTGGACAGTAATATTGGTATTTCCAACACCCTCGGTCTCCCTCCGGCCGCTTTACCTGTTAGGCCTAATTCCAATTTACCTATACCTTCCTCAACAGTGGCTCCCGCCATCCCCTGCATTCCGGATCGACTCAAGTAACAACCTTGCTAAAACAGATGCAGCAACAGATAGACAAGCTGACTGTCAGTTCCAGCGGTCTCAGAGTGGTAGATCCAGCCCAAGTAACACCTTTGCCTCACAAATTCAAGATGCCGAAAATGGATTTTGATGGCACTGCTTCTCTGACGACGCATGTAGATACCTATGTGATGACTATGGGTGCAATGGGTTGTACGCCCGAGTTCATGGCTTCCCACTTCCACTTGACTTTGAAAGGACCAGCTCTTACATGGTTTTTAGCTCTGAAGCAAGAATGTTGCTCTACTTGGAGTCAGATTACGGAGACTTTTCTGGAGAAATATAGAGGTAACTTGGAATGGCGCACTACTCGGGATGATTTGGTGGGAACTATCCAGAAGGCAGATGAGTCGATCACAGAGTTTTACAAGCGTTGGAATGCTAAGCTCAATGAGTTATCGGAACCAATCCCCTCCAAGACCAAAAGGACATATTTCTGTCATGCGTGAAGCCAGTGCTTAGAGAAGCAATTGGGAAAGGATGGTATCCAGACTTGCGGGAGATGGTCGGCATGGGAGCCAGAAGCGAAAATAAGTTGTTTAATCAAACCCCGACTGTGAGTGGAAACAGCGGTAGTGGTGGTTTCAGATACCGGACAGCAAATCCAGTCTCAGCTACGGCACCAAGAGGAAGGGAAACAGTGAAGGATAATATCGTCAACAACCTGCAAGGAGGGGTTAATAACAGTTCTAATGGTGGAAAATTCCAGCCAAGGCCGCAAAGAAAGTTTGATGATTTGGGAATGACTACAGAGGAAGTCTACAATGGATTGCTCAGGACAGGAATGATAAAGCCACTGGAGAATTACAAAACTTTTAATCCCAATCCTAATCTGGATACAAGCAAGTATTGTCGGTTCCACCAATTCCCAGGACATACCACCAACATGTGCCTCACTCTCGAGAGAATCATTCAAGGGCTTGTATATGAGAAGAAAATTGAGAAATCCCCTCATCCCAATGTCGTCAACAACCCGTTGCCTAACAACACCGTGAACCTCATGGATTTTGGCCAAGATCACTATGTTAATGTAATAGAGTTTGAGAAGTCGATAGTTGAAAGTGATAATGCTGGATGTAAAGAGAATGTGAATGATGTAATCCCTTTTTCTGGTGAAATGAAAGATAACTTCTATTATGTTTTATATCTTGATGATCTTTATGGTTTGAATAATGTTGCTGATTTTGACGATTATGAAGAGCATGTGATTGCCACCACTATGTCCTCTGTGATTCCTAGAGATTCTCTGATCTCTCTAGAGGAGCTCAGGCTAGCGACAAATGTAGAGGTGCCATTGTCTATAAATGAGATAAGGCAGGCAACATGGCCTTACAGCACTCGTCCTATTCCAATTTCATTAATAGAGCTCAAGGAAGCCAGTAAAGATTTTGTGGTTGAAAAAGATTCAGAAATTAATTTGTTGACTCGATCCGGAAGAATGTTGGGAGCAGATAACATAGATCCATCCGCGAAAGGTAAAGCTGTTGCAGTTGCGAATCCCCAGTCTTCTCAGCAACCATACAGATCAACCAAGGATGAAGAAGTTCAGGAAGATACAATCTTGACACAACTGAAGAGAACCCAAGCCGATATTTCCTTATGGTCTCTCCACACATCCTCGTACCCTCACAAGTTGAAATTAGAAGAAGCCTTGTCCAAAACAAAAGTTTCTGTCAATGCCACCCCGGACGAAGCCTGCCAGCTGATCAAAACCGCGCAATATGGGAACATCATTACTTTCACAGATCTTGATCTGCCTGCTTTTGGTGCAAAACATAATGAATCCCTGCACATCACAGTACCCCTAGAAGGACGACGGATTCCCCATGTGTTGGTAGATAATGGGTCGGCTATGAATGTGCTCCCAGCTAAAATGATGAGTATGTTGGATATCAATGCGCAGAACCTTAAACCATCCAACCAAACCATAAAAGCCTATGATTCCACGTCTAGGGCAGTATTGGGAATAATCTCTTTGAATTTGATGTTTGGAGGTAAAGAGATGATGGTAGATTTTCAAGTTATCGATATTCCGGTCACATTCTCAGCGTTATTGGACAGACCTTGGATTCATGAGATTGGAGCCGTAGCCTCTACTCTTCACCAATGCCTAAAGTTTGTGCAAGACGGAGTCCTGACGACCATTTATGGTGATAGTGTTACGATTGGAGAAACCAGCATTAATACTTTGCCAGTGATGGAAATTAAACTCGATCAGGAGAACTTGATGCTTAGCGGTTTTACGATTGAGAAGCCCAAGGGACAGGTCTGCACCATAGATTTGACGACTTCCTCTGACAAGATCCCTCTCAAAGATTAAAAAATGATGAGAGGCATGAGTTATATCCACTGGATTGGGGCTGGGAAAGCGTCAGCAGGGACCATGTCACCTTATGATGCCAGAAGCTAAGAGGAATAAACGAGGCCTAGGGTATGTTGTGACGAAAGAAGATAAGATGCATGACAGAACTGAAGCTTTTAAGGAAAAGATGACCTCAGCGGCTGGAAAGAGGTACAAGAGGCCCGAGATGCGCCCGTACAGTTGGTCCTTAAATCAGCATTTTGTCAAGGAAGATGGTGATATGTTTGTCTGTCCTGAACCCAAGTTGAGTCAAGTGGAAGATAGAATGAGGATGATCCGGAAGTTTGCCGGCGAAAACCCGGTGAAAGAAATGTTTGACGGTTCGCCCAAAAGGCCAGTGTGACCGCCACCTATGAGAATAGTTACCATGTCCGGGGCCCGATTACGTAAACCCGGCTTGAGAAGCTCGCTCTGGATGAACTTGTTGTGCACAAGATCCGTGGCGCAGATCCTTTAGATATTGATGGTGATTTGGCAGAATTGTTTGAGAATCAGGGGCTGTCAGAATTCGAGAATGATGTGTCTACAGAAAAGTTGCCTGCAGAAGGGGTTGTTCTGATTGAAAATCTCGGAGATTTGATTGACTTCTCCTCCGATGGTGAGGTGGTAGCCATGCTGGATTTTGAAAAGGGGCTAGTGGCAGATTTGAATGGTTTGAAGACCGTCGCAGAGGAGCCGCTTGCGTAAGCTGGACTTCATTTCGGTGGACCAGCTGCGAACGGGGAGACTATGATCGAAAAGCTGGGGCTCAAACCTCGTCCTTGTCAATCTAAGTCTAAATATGTCCCCCGTGTCCTGAGTCAGTCCCCAGAGTCTCTTGTGATTGAATTTAAGTCTTCTGATCGATCCGATGTCCTCACGATAGAAGATCGTCTTCGAGTTGTAAACACTGTGTTTCCCTATGCTCTGAATAAAATGATCGATCTTTCTGAGTATCCCGTAATTGCCAATCTAACAACTGAACGCTTAAATAAAGTTAATCATCAAGATTTAAAAATAATTAAGCCAGATTCAATTGAAGATAATGCAGACCTAATAGATGAACAAACTTTAGAAAATAATTCAAAGCAGGTTTGCGAACAAAAGGAAAGCCGGGCCCAAGCTGCCGATGAGGTATTAACAACAGTGAATGCAGGAGCATTAGAAGAACCCAAAGAAACACAGATTGGTAGCTTCTTCTTCGGAGATGAACAGGTTGCCCTGGTTGAACTGCTTAAGGAGTATATGGATGTCTTTGCTTGGTCTTACAAGGATATGCCTGGGCTGGATACTTCCATTGTAGAACACCGGATACCCCTGGATCCATAAATCAAGCCGATAAAGTAGAAATTGAGGCGGATCAAGCCCGAGTGGTCCCTACAAGTCAAAGAAGAGATTGAGAAACTCTTACGGGTGGGTTTTATCAAGGTGATCGAATATGCGACTTAGCTGGGCAACATTGTGACAGTGACAAAAGCGAATGGGAAGGTTTGAGTTTGTGTAGACTTTTGGGATCTTAACAAGGCTAGTCCCAAAGATGACTTCCCCTTGCCGAACATCGACATGCTGGTAGATGCAACCGCAAACTACGAAGTCAAATCCTTTGTCGACGGTTTCGCAGGCTATAACCAGATTAAGATGGCAGAAGAAGATCAGGATAAGACAGCATTCACTACACCTTAGGGTACTTACTATTACACTGTGATGCCGTTTGGGTTGAAAAATGCTGGGGCTACCTACCAGAGAGCAGTCACCACCCTTTTTCACGATATGATCCACAAGGAGATTGAAGTATATGTGGACGATATGATTATTCATTCGAGAGGGATGGATGGACAGCATTTCACAGATTTAAGGAAGTTCTTCAATAGACTCCGGGAGCATTCTATGAGGTTAAACCCAGCCAAGTGTACCTTTGGGGTTATCCGGGGTAAAGTTTTGGGATACATGGTCACGGAGCGAGGCATCGAGGTAGATCCCAGAAAAGTCAAAGCGATCGTCGAGATGAAGCCACCTTAAGCGTCTCAAGTGAAGGGTTTCATGGGCCGTTTACAGTATATCAGCAGATTCATCAACCAGTTGACCTCTATATGTGAGCCAATCTTTAAGGTATTGAAGAAGAATCAGGAAGTGGTTTGGAATGAGGAATGCCAACTAGCTTTCGAGAGAATTAAAGCTTACCTTGTTAATCCTCCTATTCTCTGCCTAACTCACGGAGAAAAGCCTTTACTTCTATATCTGACGGTCACAGACACAGCTATCGGAGCCATGCTAGCGCAAGAGAAGAAAGACTCTAAGATCGAGAATGCCATATATTTCGTCAGTCGCAAATTCCAAGGGAGTGAGTTGAACTACTCTACCCTCGAAAAGACATGCGCAGCGTTGGTTTGGGTAGTCGGAAAATTGAAACACTATATGTTATCTCATACAGTGCACCTGGTTTCAAAGATGGACCCGATCAGATATTTGTTTCAAGGTGATAGAGGCAACATTTCCACCAGATTGGCAAAGTGGACCTTCTTTTTGGCTGAGTTTGATTTCAAATACGTGATCCGGAAGTCAATCAAGGGACAAGCTTTGGCAGATCAATTGGCTGATTTCCCCAGTACAGAACCCCGAGGACCGGATCTCCAGTTTCCGGATGAAGGGATTTTTGTTATAGAAAATAGCAATCGATGGCAGTTGTTCTTCGATGGGGCGGCAAACAAAAGAGGAAATGGCATTGGGATGGTACTTGTAGACCCGAACGATATGCATACCCCCATCGCTATCAAGTTGAATTTCTCGGTTACCAACAATGCGGCCGAGTACGAAGCTTGTATAGCCGGTCTAGAAGCTGCCCTTGAGCGACATGTGGAAGAATTGGAAGTGTTTGGTGATTCTCAATTGATAATCAACCAAGCAGCTAATAGATGGAAAACCTCAGACCCATGTCTCCAGAAGTACCATTCTTACATTATAGAGCTCGTCGGTCAGTTCAAGGAAGTGTCATTTCAATTCCTACCGCGAGACAAGAACAGATTTGATGATGCCCTAGCCACCTTAGCTTCTTTGGTAGAAATCCCGGAAGGAAAGTCGAACAAACCATTCAGGGTCGGTAGGCGAGAGAGCCCTGCATACTGATATGAAATAGAGGTCGAAACCGTCAATGAGCCGTGGTACAATCAGATTTTCCAATATCTCAAGCATGGTGAAGAATCTT